>JAVDOI010000145.1:7500-31350 GCA_032191485.1 Leptoclinus maculatus
TATAGTGTGTTATTAGTACTTTTACTGTTACAGAGTATCCTATAGTGTGTTATTAGTACTTTTACTGTTACAGAGTATCCTATAGTGTGTTATTAGTACTTTTACTGTAACAGAGTATCCTATAGTGTGTTATTAGTACTTTTACTGTAACAGAGTATCCTATAGTGTGTTATTAGTACTTTTACTGTTACAGAGTATCCTATAGTGTGTTATTAGTACTTTTACTGTTACAGAGTATCCTATAGTGTGTTATTAGTACTTTTACTGTTACAGAGTATCCTATAGTGTGTTATTAGTACTTTTACTGTTACAGAGTATCCTATAGTGTGTTATTAGTACTTTTACTGTAACAGAGTATCCTATAGTGTGTTATTAGTACTTTTACTGTAACAGAGTATCCTATAGTGTGTTATTAGTACTTTTACTGTTACAGAGTATCCTATAGTGTGTTATTAGTACTTTTACTGTTACAGAGTATCCTATAGTGTGTTATTAGTACTTTTACTGTAACAGAGTATCCTATAGTGTGTTATTAGTACTTTTACTGTAACAGAGTATCCTATAGTGTGTTATTAGTACTTTTACTGTTACAGAGTATCCTATAGTGTGTTATTAGTACTTTTACTGTTACAGAGTATCCTATAGCGTGTTATTAGTACTTTTACTGTAACAGAGTATCCTATAGTGTGTTATTAGTACTTTTACTGTAACAGAGTATCCTATAGTGTGTTATTAGTACTTTTACTGTTACAGAGTATCCTATAGTGTGTTATTAGTACTTTTACTGTTACAGAGTATCCTATAGCGTGTTATTAGTACTTTTACTGTAACAGAGTATCCTATAGTGTGTTATTAGTACTTTTACTGTTACAGAGTATCCTATAGTGTGTTATTAGTACTTTTACTGTAACAGAGTATCCTATAGCGTGTTATTAGTACTTTTACTGTAACAGAGTATCCTATAGTGTGTTATTAGTACTTTTACTGTTACAGAGTATCCTATAGTGTGTTATTAGTACTTTTACTGTTACAGAGTATCCTATAGCGTGTTATTAGTACTTTTACTGTTACAGAGTATCCTATAGTGTGTTATTAGTACTTTTACTGTAACAGAGTATCCTATAGCGTGTTATTAGTACTTTTACTGTAACAGAGTATCCTATAGTGTGTTATTAGTACTTTTACTGTTACAGAGTATCCTATAGTGTGTTATTAGTACTTTTACTGTTACAGAGTATCCTATAGTGTGTTATTAGTACTTTTACTGTTACAGAGTATCCTATAGTGTGTTATTAGTACTTTTACTGTTACAGAGTATCCTATAGCGTGTTATTAGTACTTTTACTGTAACAGAGTATCCTATAGTGTGTTATTAGTACTTTTACTGTTACAGAGTATCCTATAGTGTGTTATTAGTACTTTTACTGTTACAGAGTATCCTATAGTGTGTTATTAGTACTTTTACTGTAACAGAGTATCCTATAGTGTGTTATTAGTACTTTTACTGTAACAGAGTATCCTATAGCGTGTTATTAGTACTTTTACTGTTACAGAGTATCCTATAGTGTGTTATTAGTACTTTTACTGTAACAGAGTATCCTATAGTGTGTTATTAGTACTTTTACTGTAACAGAGTATCCTATAGTGTGTTATTAGTACTTTTACTGTAACAGAGTATCCTATAGTGTGTTATTAGTACTTTTACCGTAACAGAGTATCCTATAGTGTGTTATTAGTACTTTTACTGTTACAGAGTATCCTATAGTGTGTTATTAGTACTTTTACTGTTACAGAGTATCCTATAGTGTGTTATTAGTACTTTTACTGTAACAGAGTATCCTATAGTGTGTTATTAGTACTTTTACTGTTACAGAGTATCCTATAGTGTGTTATTAGTACTTTTACTGTAACAGAGTATCCTATAGTGTGTTATTAGTACTTTTACTGTAACAGAGTATCCTATAGTGTGTTATTAGTACTTTTACTGTAACAGAGTATCCTATAGTGTGTTATTAGTACTTTTACTGTAACAGAGTATCCTATAGTGTGTTATTAGTACTTTTACTGTTACAGAGTATCCTATAGTGTGTTATTAGTACTTTTACTGTAACAGAGTATCCTATAGTGTGTTATTAGTACTTTTACTGTAACAGAGTATCCTATAGTGTGTTATTAGTACTTTTACTGTAACAGAGTATCCTATAGTGTGTTATTAGTACTTTTACTGTAACAGAGTATCCTATAGTGTGTTATTAGTACTTTTACTGTTACAGTGTATCCTTATAGTAAGGTATTAGTACTTTTACTGTTACAGAGTATCCTTATATTGTGCTATTGGTACTTTTACTGTAACAGAGTATCCTTATAGTAAGGTATTAGTACTTGTACTGCAGTAACGTACTTCCTCACCGTACTGTTAAACTGATTCTTCATTCTCCGTGAGGAATGCACTGAATGATGGGAGAAAGTACGGCAACTCTGCGAGACGTCTGATTGGCCGACTCCCTCAGGGCCTGCCCTATAAGGACTAAAGCGAAGAAGAGAGGGAGGAGGGAGAGACAGCGGAGGAGGGAGGAGGCAGGAGGCCCAGGCCATGTTTGGGATGGAGGGATGGATGGAGGAGGTGCAGGGTTGATATACTCAGTCGCAGCAACTTAGACTCTCACTTCTGTCCTGCCCCCCCCACGTCCCACAGGCCCTTCACTACCACGGTAAGACCTCCATCACCTCCTGCTTCACCTCCTTTCATCTGTGCTCCTCTCTTCTCACTGTAAATGTGACAAACTCTGCAAAATGTCTTCTGCTGTCTCTTCTTTGAACATCTGATCTACTCTTCCTGTTTCACCTCCTCTTCACCTCCCCTTCACCTCCTCTCCTTTAAGTATAACTGTGTTATAAACTTGCATCGTGTCGTCTTTTCTTTACTCTCTTAACCGGACCTCCTTTTCTCCTCTCATTGTGCTGCAGACGAACTGTTGTACCTCGTTTCACCTCCTCTCTAAAGACCTCTTGTACCTCGTTTCACCTCCTCTTTAATCCTCCTCTCAATTGAACTGAAGATAGTTGTTTTCTCCTTTGACACCTTCTACTCCTTACTGTCTCCTCTCCTCTTTCATCTCCTTTCCTGTCTCCTCTGCTCCTTCACCTCCTCCATCTCCTTTACTGTCTCCTCTCCTCTATCATCTCCTCGTCATCTCCTTTACTGTCTCCTCTCCTCCTTCATCTCCTCGTCATCTCCTTTACTGTCTCCTCTCCTCCATCATCTTCTCGTCATCTTCTTTACTGTCTCCTCTCCTCCATCATCTTCTCGTCATCTTCTTTACTGTCTCCTCTCCTCTATCATCTCCTCGTCATCTCCTTTACTGTCTCCTCTCCTCCTTCATCTCCTCGTCATCTCCTTTACTGTCTCCTCTCCTCCATCATCTTCTCGTCATCTTCTTTACTGTCTCCTCTCCTCCATCATCTCCTCGTCATCTTCTTTACTGTCTCCTCTGCTCTTCCATCTCCTTTCCTGTCCCCTTTGCTCCTTCGTCTCCTCGTCATCTCCTTTACTGTCTCCTCTCCTCCATCATCTCCTCGTCATCTCCTTTACTGTCTCCTCTCCTCCTTCATCTCCTCGTCATCTCCTTTACTGTCTCCTCTCCTCCATCATCTCCTCGTCATCTTCTTTACTGTCTCCTTTGCTCCTCGTCATCTCCTTTACTGTCTCCTCTGCCCTTCCATCTCCTTTCCTGTCCCCTTTGCTCCTTCACCTCCTCCATGTCCTTCCCTGTCTCCTCTGCTCCTTCACCTCCTCCTCCATCTCCTTCCCTGTCTCCTCTCCCTCATGTTGAAGCTTCAGATTCACAGCTTCACAGCAGACTTCACTCTTATTTTGTCTGTTTTTAGAGACGATGTTTCCTTCCTGTTCTGCTGAGTCACCGTTACATCTGTTTGTGTTCTGGTGACTGAGTGACTGAGTGACTGAGTGACTGAGTGACTGAGTGACTGAGTGACTGAGTGACTGATTGACTGAGTGACTGAGTGACTGAGTGACTGATTGACTGAGTGACTGAGTGACTGAGTGACTGAGTGACTGAGTGACTGAGTGACTGAGTGACTGAGTGACTGAGTGATTGAGTGACTGAGTGACTGAGTGATTGAGTGACTGAGTGACTGAGTGACTGAGTGACTGAGTGACTGAGTGATTGAGTGACTGAGTGACTGAGTGACTGAGTGACTGAGTGACTGAGTGACTGATTGACTGATTGACTGATTGACTGAGTGACTGAGTGACTGAGTGACTGAGTGACTGATTGACTGATTGACTGATTGACTGATTGACTGATTGACTGAGTGACTGAGTGATTGAGTGACTGAGTGACTGAGTGACTGATTGACTGATTGACTGATTGACTGAGTGACTGAGTGACTGAGTGACTGAGTGACTGAGTGACTGAGTGACTGAGTGACTGAGTGACTGAGTGACTGAGTGACTGAGTGACTGAGTGACTGAGTGACTGAGTGACTGAGTGACTGAGTGACTGATTGACTGAGTGACTGAGTGAGGTCTGGTGTTGAGGTGCTGAGTCGAAGCTTTCATTGCCTTCATGTTGAGTTTCTGCCCTGAGACATGACTGACAGGCCCTCACAAATCAAACTACGGAAGCCCAGAGGAACAAACTGATCTCTTTTTCATCGACATACAAATATTTCGTGGTTTAAATAATTATCCTGAATAATAATTAAAATGTTTTAATGTTTAAGTTAAATTTGGAAATAACTTTCAACCAAATATGATGGTCTTCATCATGATTAAATACATATACAGTTAAGTTAAGATCAGGATTTATTGATCTCAATTAATGAAATAATTTAAACCTATCGTAACTATTGATCTGTGCTTTTAAAGATGGATGTCTCACCGCCTGTCTTTTTTAAGAGGGACAGGAGGTGAGACAGTGTTGAGGGACATGAGATTTATTCATTGAAAGAAAGGGAGTAATTATATAAACTATTGATTTATGATTTTAAAGGTTTACGTCTACAGATTTATTGATTATAAGAACAGATTCAACATTTATGTTTTACTTTAGGCTATAAAGATAATTAGAGTATACATACACATATATACATATACATACATATATATATACACTATATGTATATATATGTATGTATATAAATGAGGCCACAATGCACCAACTCTCTCCTGCTGATAAATATTTGAATCCCAAATTGAATGACTAAATATGATCACTGTGAGGGAAAGAGACAGACAGGTCAGAGTGAGAAGGACAGGTCAGAGTGAGACAGACAGGTCGGAGAGAGACAGACAGGTCAGAGTGAGACAGACAGATCAGAGTGAGACGGACAGGTCGGAGAGAGACAGACAGGTCAGAGTGAGAAGGACAGGTCAGAGTGAGACAGACAGGTCGGAGAGAGACAGACAGGTCAGAGTGAGAAGGACAGGTCAGAGTGAGACAGACAGGTCGGAGAGAGACAGACAGGTCAGAGTGAGACAGACAGGTCAGAGAGAGACAGACAGGTCAGAGTGAGAAGGACAGGTCAGAGTGAGACGGACAGGTCAGAGAGAGACAGACAGGTCAGAGTGAGACAGACAGGTCAGAGAGAGACAGACAGGTCAGAGTGAGACAGACAGGTCAGAGTGAGACAGACAGATCAGAGTGAGACAGACAGGTCAGAGTGAGACAGACAGGTCAGAGTGAGAAGGACAGATCAGAGTGAGACGGACAGGTCAGAGTGAGACGGACAGGTCAGAGAGAGACAGACAGGTCAGAGTGAGACAGACAGATCAGAGTGAGACGGACAGGTTAGAGTGAGACAGACAGGTCAGAGTGAGACAGACAGGTCAGAGTGAGACAGACAGGTCAGAGAGAGACAGACAGGTCAGAGTGAGACAGACAGATCAGAGTGAGACGGACAGGTTAGAGTGAGACAGACAGGTCAGAGAGAGACAGACAGGTCAGAGTGAGACAGACAGATCAGAGTGAGACGGACAGATCAGAGTGAGACAGACAGGTCAGAGAGAGACAGACAGGTCAGAGTGAGACAGACAGAGAGAGAGAGAGAGAGACAAACAGACAGACAGTATAGAGGGCGAGTGAGACAGACTGAACCCTGAGAGAGAAACTACCAAACACAGTCAGGACTCAGCTTCATGCCCTAATTAGGAAGTTTTCCCAGAGTGCTTTGTTGTTCATTCAGACAGTAGTGGAGCCCTGTGCGTGTGTGTGTGTGTGTGTGTGTGTGTGTGTGTGGGGGGGGGGGGGGGGGTAATGTCACGTGAAAACCACACAACTCCAATTTTGGTGATTTGGAGGATCAGAAGTATTTAGTGTTTGTCTCAGAGGAGTTACGTGTTTTTAACATTCAAACCTCGTAACGTGTGTAGTGCTTTGATCTTTTCAGCACAAGTAGTAGTACTACAGTGTACACATACTCTGCAGAATAAGTACTATATATATATATATATATATATATGCTAAAGCTGTCAGATAAATGTAGAGAAGTAAAAGTACAATATTTACTCTGAGATGTAGTAGAACTAGAAAGTACTTCAACCAGTAGAGCTCCAGAACAACTCTCCTGGTTTCACTAATCAATAATTAATAATCAATGATCAGTGTGTCTGTCCTCAGTGTGACTCGTCTCCATCGTCTTCATCATCTCCATCGTCTCCACCACCCTCCAGTCATGTGTGATGATGAGGAGAGCACCGCTCTGGTCTGTGATAATGGATCAGGTCTCTGTAAGGCCGGCTTCGCTGGAGACGACGCCCCCAGAGCCGTGTTTCCCTCCATCGTGGGCCGGCCACGCCACCAGGTGACCCACGAGCTAATGCTAATGCTAATGCTAACGCTGGAGAGGAGGCAGTGATTGGTTCGTCTCAGGGGCATATGGACAGGCCACGCCCCCTGGTGACACACACAAGCTAATACTAATGCTAACACTGGAGAGGAGGCAGTGATTGGTTCAAGTCATACGCATGTGGACAGGCCGCGCTGTGGATGCAGTTCAACTCTTTATTTATTCCCTCTTTTAAACTTTTAACAATGTGCCAGTCCAATCAGAATTATTTCACTCAGAATTATACTATACTTATAATTAAAACGTGAATTAGTTAGTGGGGTTCAAAAACACTGTTACTGAATAAAAGTTTCAGGTTTTAGGACGTCCCGGGGAACATTCCACACCTTCACAGCCGTCCCTTCCTCCTCACAGACCGACACCACCAATGAAGAACATTAGCTTTACCTCTATGTTGAGCTCATGTTCAGTCTTTGAGAGAGCAAAGGTCCCCGTGGAGTCCTCCTCCTGGCTGGCTCGCCAAATGTTGTGTTTTTTTCCCATTGTAGCTCAGCTTCTTTTGACTTTATGACGGAGTCAACTAGCTTCACAATAGTATTGTACATTGCTTTATACCTCCATTCTACCCTAAGTCTCCCCCCCTTCGGAGATGTCCTCCTCCTCCTCTGAACTTTCACCTAGACAAGTTAAACTGTGTACCTCGGACAAGTCATAACAGATCAACCACAGTCTCCTTCATCACTCGTCTTCTTCTCGTCTACATGAATACATTTCAAATTATTGGATATCATTGATTTTACACAAATACATTTTTCTCCCACAACCTGATTGAGGACTGCAGTCCAAGAAACAGATTTAAATAGAATTAAATACATTTTCTGTATTGTTTTTAAATGTTCTGACGTTTTTCTTTGAATCACTTGTCTTTATGATGAACACTGACCTGTCTGTCTCTCTCCCTCCCGGTCTCTCTCTCCCTGCTTGTCTGTCTCCTTGTCTCCCTGCCTGTCTGTCTCTCTCCCTGTCTCTCTCCCTGCCTGTCTGTCTCTCAGGGAGTGATGGTGGGTATGGGACAGAAGGACAGCTATGTAGGAGACGAGGCTCAGAGTAAAAGAGGAATCCTGACCCTGAAATATCCCATCGAACACGGAATCATCACCAACTGGGATGACATGGAGAAGGTCTCTGATCCACATATTAATATACAAAATACTAATAACACGTAGTATTGATCCAGATCAATAACTCTGATGATGTCATCTGCTCTGTGATTGGTCAGATCTGGCATCACTCATTCTACAACGAGCTGCGAGTCGCTCCAGAAGAACATCCCACTCTGCTGACTGAGGCTCCTCTGAACCCTAAAGCTAACAGGGAGAAGATGACACAGGTACTACTACTACTAATACTACTAATAGTACTGATAGTACTACTACTGATGGTACTACACCATACCACAGTACACAATACATAACATTATACTACATAACAACATCCCACTCTCCTGACTGAAGCTACTCTGAACCCTAAAGCTAACAGGGAGAATATTACACAGGTACTACTACACATAGTACTACTAATAATACTACTGATAGTACTACTACAGATACTACCACTGATGGAACTACACTATAGTACATTGCACAATACATAACATTATACTACATAACATCCCACCCTCCTGACTGAAGCTCCTCTGAACCCTAAAGCTAACAGGGAGAAGATGACAAAGGTACCACTGCTAATACTACTGTTAGTACTACTGATAGTACTACTACTGATAGTACTACTAATAGTACTACTGATGGTATTACTGATGGTACTACTACTGATGGTACTACTGATAGTACTAATACTGATGGTTACTGGTAGTACTACTGGTGGTACTACTGATGGTACTACTGATAATGTAGTACACTATACTACATTATACTTCATCACAGAGAGAAAATTAGAAAGCAGTAATAATAACAATAATAATACTACTAATACTAATATAAATAACAATAATAATAATACAACTAATAATAATAATAATACAAATAATAATACAACTAATAATAATAATAATACAAATAATAATACAACTAATAATAATAATAATAATAATATGTGTGTTTTCAGATCATGTTCGAGACCTTTAATGTTCCGGCCATGTACGTTGCCATCCAGGCCGTCCTGTCGCTGTACGCCTCCGGACGCACCACAGGTTGGACCTCACTCTTCATCTTCTTCACATGTTCATCTCGTCATCACTGTGACCTCACTGTGACATCACATGTAGAAGACTGAAACATGAGAATGTTAATGAGTGAATTATATTCATGAATCATAAAAACATGTCATCTTCATTTAAATGATGCTGCAAGACACACTCACCTGTCTGTCTGTCTCTCTGCCCTTCTGTCTCTCTCTACCTGTCTGTCTCTGTCTGTACCTGTATGTCTGTCTCTGTCTCTACCTGTCTCCCCCTCCAGGTATCGTGCTGGACTCTGGAGACGGGGTGACCCACAACGTTCCGATCTATGAGGGCTACGCTCTCCCTCACGCCATCATGAGGTTGGACCTAGCGGGTCGCGACCTCACCGACTACCTCATGAAGATCCTTACGGAGCGCGGCTACAGCTTCGTCACCACGGGTACGTTAGTGCACCGCAGGTATGTTAGCGCTACAGCTTCATCACCGCGGGTACGTTAGCGCTACAGCTTCATCACCGCGGGTACGTTAGCGCTACAGCTTCATCACCGCGGGTACGTTAGCGCTACAGCTTCATCACCGCGGGTACGTTAGCGCTACAGCTTCATCACCGCGGGTACGTTAGCGCTACAGCTTCATCACCGCGGGTACGTTAGCGCTACAGCTTCATCACCGCGGGTACGTTAGCGCTACAGCTTCATCACCGCGGGTACGTTAGCGCTACAGCTTCATCACCGCGGGTACGTTAGCGCTACAGCTTCATCACCGCGGGTACGTTAGCGCTACAGCTTCATCACTGCGGGTACGTTAGTGCACCGCGGGTATGTTAGTATGTTAGCCAGACCTTTCTGGTGGTGTACAGCTACTAGATAAGTTAATAATAAGTATAATATAATAATAATATAATAAATAATAAGTAGATGTACTGCTTCCCTTTCCCGCTAGTCTGCTGTCTGATTGTGAGGTCAGGTTGATCTGGAATCAGCTCTTTCATTGCAGTTTCTCCACCAAAGTTCTCCTCTCAAACGGGTCTTGGAGGAATAATGCTCGCGCTCGCCTGTAGAGACTAGTCCCGATGAGGACGCGCAGCTCGGGGCAATACAGATTTGGCCCCAAGCTGAATGTATTTGAGGACGCTGATTGGCTAAATTGTATGTCACACATTTATATCTTTAATCAGCAATTGGCTAAACTGCTTCATAGACCCGCCTCCTGTGGGCCATTTCTCAATGGCCCCAGCGCTGCTGAGACATGCAGACAGGCGTAGAGGACGTGCAAGCAAAGCATATATTTTGCACAGATATCATATTTTATTATATACACTTATTACTGGGTGCATTCCATATTTAAAAAACACAAATATTGACAATTTGTATAATTTATTATTATTATTATTTTTTTTTCTGTGGCTCAAGGGGGGGCCACGCCCTAGCGCCCTCTATGGGCCAGCCGCCGCTGGCAGGTATGTTAGTGCTACATCTTCGTCACCGCGGGTACATTAGTGCTACAGCTTCGGGTACGTTAGTGCTACAGCTTCGTCACCGCGGGTACGTTACTGTTACAGCTTCGGGTACGTTAGTGCTACAGCTTCGTCACTGCGGGTACGTTACTGTTACAGCTTTGGGTACGTTAGTGCTACAGCTTCGTCACCACGGGTACGTTAGTGCTACAGCTTCGTCACCGCGGGTACATTAGTGCTACAGCTTCGGGTACGTTAGTGCTACAGCTTCGTCACCGCGGGTACGTTACTGTTACAGCTTTGGGTACGTTAGTGCTACAGCTTCGTCACCGCGGGTACGTTAGTGTGACAGGTTAGTGTTACCATGGTAATGTCTGTCTGACCCGGTGCCTGTCTCCCTGCAGCTGAGAGGGAGATTGTCAGAGACATCAAGGAGAAGCTCTGCTACGTAGCTCTGGACTTTGAGAATGAGATGGGGACGGCGGCGACATCGTCGTCTCTGGAGAAGAGCTACGAGCTTCCAGACGGACAAGTGATCACCATCGGCAACGAGAGGTTCCGCTGTCCAGAGACCCTGTTCCAGCCCTCCTTCATTGGTCTGTCTGCCTGTCTACTGTCTGTGTCTCTGCCTGTCTGTCCCCCTGCCTGTCTCACCTGTCTGTCCCCTGCCTGTCTCACCTCCTCGTCCCTCTTTCTTTAGGTATGGAGTCAGCAGGTATTCATGAGACGACCTACAACAGCATCATGAAGTGTGACATCGACATCCGTAAAGATCTGTACGCCAACAACGTGCTCTCCGGTGGGACCACCATGTACCCGGGTATCGCAGACCGCATGCAGAAGGAGATCACGGCTCTGGCCCCCAGCACAATGAAGATCAAGGTGAGAGACAGACACACCTGTCTGAGGTACAGGGGGCTGGTCCACAGAGTCTAAACCTGTTTGTTGTCCTGCAGATCATCGCCCCCCCAGAGAGGAAGTACTCGGTCTGGATCGGCGGCTCCATCCTGGCCTCCCTGTCCACCTTCCAGCAGATGTGGATCAGCAAGCAGGAGTACGACGAGGCCGGACCCTCCATCGTCCACCGCAAGTGCTTCTAGAGGGACCTGGTCTAGAGGGACCCGGTCTACAGAGACCTGGTCTGGGTGTCCATCTTCTTCCAGCGCCCCCCCACACACCCCCATCTTATTTTAACCCTCACTGATGACGAGCTAACCAGTTCCCAGATCAGATCCAAACATCCAACAAGAGGCAAACTTTTTTTTTTTATTCTGACGGCTCGTTAAAAGGAAGTGATGTCATTGTTTCAGAACCTCCAACCCCCCCAAACATCCTCCTGTGCTCACCTTAAAACTGTGAATGTGCCGCTTGTCCTCAATCTTTAACCCCCACCTCCCCCTCGCTCCACATGTGGCCCCGCCCCCTTATAGTGGCCCCGCCCCCTTTCCCCATCCTCCATGTTTGTTTGTTGTCAAAGAAGAGTGTTTTTATTTTTGATGAATAAAGCCTGAATGTGTCCCGCTGGTGTTATCTTCCATCGTTATCCAGCACATTCACAGTGTAGTGATGATGTCACACAGTGTAATGATGATGTCACAGCTGTAGGTCAACAGGAGGCGTGCTTCCTGAACATGGTGCTGTCTAAAGAAGTGAAGTGTGTGATGTGATGTCAACAACATGGAAGTGACAGACGATTGCCCCAGGAAGACAATAAAGAGCTCTCATACAAGATAAAGTGTTTCTGTTTATTTCAACACTTCAATGTCGTTCACTTTCTTCACTTCAGATCAAAACAGTTCACTACAATGAAGACTTAAATGACGACTGCTTCATCGCTTCAACCGTCACTTCAACTGCTTCATCGCTTCAACCGTCACTTCAACTGCTTCATCGCTTCAACCGTCACTTCAACTGCTTCATCGCTTCAACCGTCACTTCAACTGCTTCATCGCTTCAACCGTCACTTCAACTGCTCCGTCACTTCAACTGCTTTAATCACTAAACTTCATCCGTCACTTCAACTGCTTTCAATAGTAAACTTCATCCGTCACTTCAACTGCTTTCATCAAACAGGAAGTCAGAGTCATAAGAGACAAATATAAAAATACAAAATCACCAGATTTCTACTTTAAAACTTCATATTTATATAATTGCATTTAGACTGAAAACTCTGTCAGAGTAACAGGAAGTGTTTTATTACCAAAAAACAGTCAGTTTAAAAACAGCAAACACACAAACACACACAGTATTAAAGTGAAGCTACTTTTCTTGCCTCTAGGGGGCGATGGTCCTGAACCGTCTTCATAAAACCGATTTATTTAGAGTCCAAAAATCACATTTAGTTCAACGTGTTTTAAAATGTGTAAGAAATACTGGAGGGGCGTGTCCAAGTCAGTGTTTGATTGACAGCAGCTGGAGGGGCGTATCCCCATCTGTCATTGATTGACAGCAGATGGAGGGGCGTGTCCAAGTCAGTGTTTGATTGACAGCAGATGGAGGGGCGTGTCCAAGTCAGTGTTTGATTGACAGCAGATGGAGGGGCGTGTCCAAGTCAGTGTTTGATTGACAGCAGATGGAGGGGCGTGTCCAAGTCAGTGTTTGATTGACAGCAGATGGAGGGGCGTGTCCAAGTCAGTGTTTGATTGACAGCAGATGGAGGGGCGTGTCCAAGTCAGTGTTTGATTGACAGCAGATGGAGGGGCGTGTCCAAGTCAGTGTTTGATTGACAGGTCTGTGTCCTCAAAACTATTCTAACTCGTCTCGTTACAGCAGAGCAAATATTTTATAGAAAACATTTCACAAAAAAACTTCCAGAAAACTGAACAATGGATGTTTTAAAACACTTCAGTCACTCACTCACTCTGGCGCATTTACAGCATTGCTTTTATTAATGTACACTGTCCCTTATCAAATAAACCAATAAATAAAAAAATACCAGACTGTCCTCTGTGTTATGAGCGTCATGTTGGTTTTTCTTCATTAAAACAGCAAAAATAGATTATTATCTTTTACAGCAGCTGGTTTTAAAAGCAAACATTTTATAGAACAAATTAAATAAAACACTTTGACTTTGTAAAAACACTTCCTTCAAAAAGTTAAAACCATGACACACACACACACACATACACACACACAGTGTTCACAGTTTCCTCTCGTCTGTCACCTGAGGTCCAGCAGTTTGATCTTTGAGTCCCTCAGAACCACATGTTTACACACCTGAGAAGGAGAGAGAGAGAGTCACATCTTTAAAGGAAAAGTACAACATTTAAATTAAGCGTGGGGCGTTCAGGGACTAAAATGAGTGTGGGACGTTTAGAGGAACAGTGGTCACAGACGGAGGGCTGTGATTGGTCAGGGTCTCTGGTCCAATCACAGACGAGGGTCCTCACACTGAACAGAGGAGGCTCCTTGGAGTGAGGATGGAAACCTTTCAGTCTGCAGACAGAAACCTCCGACATCCCGGGACCCGTTAACCTGAACACACCGGCACTGAGACAGAAGGGGGAGGGGTGAGGAAGTCCTTCTAATACACCTTAATCAGTTAAATATCTGTGTGTGTGTGTGTGTGGACCTACTCGTTGTGTTTAGGAGCACACACGATGGCGACGGCCTCCGGCAGCATCAGCTGATAAGAACAGTGAGTGTGAAGGTCGACGCTGGAGAGGAAGGCCGTCTGAGTGGGATGAGTCTGTCGGGTCAAACGTCAAAGTCACTGAACTACACACAGTTAAAACAACACAAACAGCCGACACAGTGAGGACGTCGTGAGGACACGGACCTGACTGTCCTCCGACGTCGCGGCGACACGCACCTGACTGTCCTCCGACGTCGCGGGGACACGGACCTGACTGTCCTCCGACGTCGCGGGGACACGGACCTGACTGTCCTCCGACGTCGCGGGGACACGCACCTGACTGTCCTCCGACGTCGAGAGGACACGGACCTGACTGTCCTCCGACGTCGCGGGGACACGGACCTGACTGTCCTCCGACGTCGCGGGGACACGGACCTGACTGTCCTCCGACGTCGCGGCGACACGCACCTGACTGTCCTCTGACGTCGCGGCGACACGCACCTGACTGTCCTCTGACGTCGCGGCGACACGCACCTGACTGTCCTCTGACGTCGCGGCGACACGCACCTGACTGTCCTCTGACGTCGCGGCGACACGCACCTGACTGTCCTCTGACGTCGCGGCGACACGCACCTGACTGTCCTCTGACGTCGCGGCGACACGCACCTGACTGTCCTCTGACGTCGCGGCGACACGCACCTGACTGTCCTCTGACGTCGCGGCGACACGCACCTGACTGTCCTCTGACGTCGCGGCGACACGCACCTGACTGTCCTCCGACGTCGCGGCGACACGCACCTGACTGTCCTCCGACGTCGTGGGGACACGCACCTGACTGTCCTCCGACGTCGCGGGGACACGCACCTGACTGTCCTCCGACGTCGCGGCGACACGGACCTGACTGTCCTCCGACGTCGCGGGGACATGGACCTGACTGTCCTCCGACGTCGCGGGGACACGCACCTGACTGTCCTCCGACGTCGCGGGGACACGCACCTGACTGTCCTCCGACGTCGCGGGGACACGGACCTGACTGTCCTCCGACGTCGTGAGGACACGGACCTGACTGTCCTCCGACGTCGTGAGGACACGGACCTGACTGTCCTCCGACGTCGCGGCGACACGCACCTGACTGTCCTCCGACGTCGCGGGGACACGGACCTGACTGTCCTCCGACGTCGCGGGGACACGCACCTGACTGTCCTCCGACGTCGCGGGGACACGCACCTGACTGTCCTCCGACGTCGCGGGGACACGCACCTGACTGTCCTCCGACGTCGCGGGGACACGGACCTGACTGTCCTCCGACGTCGCGAGGACACGGACCTGACTGTCCTCCGACGTCGCGGGGACACGCACCTGACTGTCCTCCGACGTCGCGGGGACACGCACCTGACTGTCCTCCGACGTCGCGGGGACACGCACCTGACTGTCCTCCGACGTCGCGGGGACACGCACCTGACTGTCCTCCGACGTCGCGGGGACACGGACCTGACTGTCCTCCGACGTCGCGGGGACACGCACCTGACTGTCCTCCGACGTTGCGGGGACACGGACCTGACTGTCCTCCGACGTCGCGGGGACACGGACCTGACTGTCCTCCGACGTCGCGGGGACACGCACCTGACTGTCCTCCGACGTCGCGGGGACACGCACCTGACTGTCCTCCGACGTCGCGGGGACACGCACCTGACTGTCCTCCGACGTCGCGGGGACACGGACCTGACTGTCCTCCGACGTCGCGGGGACACGGACCTGACTGTCCTCCGACGTCACGGGGACACGGACCTGACTGTCCTCCGACGTCGCGGCGACACGCACCTGACTGTCCTCCGACGTCGCGGCGACACGCACCTGACTGTCCTCCGACGTCGCGGGGACACGGACCTGACTGTCCTCCGACGTCGAGGGGACACGGACCTGACTGTCCTCCGACGTCGCGGGGACACGGACCTGACTGTCCTCCGACGTCGCGGCGACACGGACCTGACTGTCCTCCGACGTCGTGGGGACACGGACCTGACTGTCCTCCGACGTCGCGGGGACACGGACCTGACTGTCCTCCGACGTCGTGGGGACACGGACCTGACTGTCCTCCGACGTTGTGGGGACACGGACCTGACTGTCCTCCGACGTCGCGGGGACACGGACCTGACTGTCCTCCGACGTCGCGGCGACACGGACCTGACTGTCCTCCGACGTCGTGGGGACACGGACCTGACTGTCCTCCGACGTCGTGGGGACACGGACCTGACTGTCCTCCGACGTCGTGGGGACACGGACCTGACTGTCCTCCGACGTCGAGGGGACACGGACCTGACTGTCCTCCGACGTCGAGGGGACACGGACCTGACTGTCCTCCGACGTCGCGGGGACACGGACCTGACTGTCCTCCGACGTCGAGGGGACACGGACCTGACTGTCCTCCGACGTCGCGGGGACACGGACCTGACTGTCCTCCGACGTCGAGGGGACACGGACCTGACTGTCCTCCGACGTCGTGGGGACACGGACCTGACTGTCCTCCGACGTCGTGGGGACATGGACCTGACTGTCCTCACAAACCACCATTACAGCACAGAGCTGCAGAGTGAGACCTCTGTCCCTTTTCTCTAATCTGTTGCTCGACCACAGGCACTGTTGCCATGGTGATTTTTGATTATGCAAATTAAGCGGTTGAAAACGAACGAACGGAGGTCATTTTTCTCCCGTGTGTGATTACTGGTTAATACCACGCTTTGGGGACCGACAGCTGACCGCCCACACACAGGAGGAGCAGCTGTTTATTCAGATATGTGATGCGATTTATACCACTGTGAGGACACAAACAGGTTTAACTGTTTACAAGTCTCTGATTTAAATCACTGGTTCACAAAACAACATTCTGTGGTGGAATAATCAGCCTTATTTGAGTAAACTGACCTTTAATGGTTAAAATGATATTACAGCCATATAAATCTATGGAATGTCCCCAGAAGGAAGGCAAGACGAGCTATTGACAAACAAGCTCAACTCAAGGTCCCCTTATTTAAAAGTTGTGGAGCTTTCTATCATATCAGGTGGTCAATTTGTTCAATCTTCACATTGTTCTGAGCAGGTTCAGGACTTCACAAGTCCATCTGCTGAAGAAGACTGTGTGATATCGTTGAAAGCTCCAGAACACGTGGTCATTGAGTGGAGACTGTTTTGTCAGCTGCTGTTCATGAAAGTCAGGGTTGAACTGTCGAGCTCAAGTTAGTGTGTTTCTGTGTGTATTTAACGTTGAACGTGTTTGACGTGTCTTTAGCATTTCTTTAGCGTGTCTTTAACGTGTGTTCAACGTGTGTTCAGCGTGTGTTCAGCGTGTGTTTAACATGTGTTTAGCGTGTCTTTAGCATTTCTTTAGCGTGTCTTTAACATTTCTTTAGCGTGTCTTTAACATGTGTTCAACGTGTGTTCAGCGTGTGTTCGGCATGTGTTCAACGTGTCTTTAACATGTGTTTAGCATGTGTTCAGCGTGGAGACGTACATGTATCCAGCCGAGGGTCAGCAGGCTCTGTTGGTCCTGGAAACTGAAGAGTTCCTCCACGTTCTCCATGTCGCAGAAATCCGGACCAGCCGACTGTTTGGGAATCACGACGTGTGTCAGCATGAACTCGTTGTGCGTCTGAGGGAGAGACGGTCAGGATGTTGGTGAGCAGCTCAGGTGAGATCGATCACCTGTAGAAAGTAAACCTCACCAGTCGTCCACAGAGGACTCCACAGGTTTCTATCCCTCTGGCTGTGTTGGAGTCGGCCAGCAGTAGGAACCGATACGTCAGATCTCTGGGAATCACCACCCGCCTCAAACCCTCCACCTTCTGAGCTGCACACACGAAACAAACACACACAAACCTTCATATACGCACCAGGAGACAACCTCTGGTTCTTCATGTGTTAAAGCTGCATTCTCTCTAGTGTCCACCAGGGGGCGACTCCTCTGGTTCTATAGAAGTCTATGAGAAAATGACTCTACTTCTCTCTTGATTTATTACCTCAGTAAACATTGTAAACATGAGTTTATGGTCTCAATCTCTAGTTTCAAGTCTTCTTCAATACAGCATGATGTTGATTTAGTACATTATGGTCCATTTAGAGTCAAACAGACCATAAAGCAGGGGATGCTTTAGGGGCGGGGCTACACAGTGATTGACAGGTCTCTACCAGAGACGTATACGGCGTCTCTACGTCACTCCGCCTCAGTCCAGATATGGTCACTTCCTGTTCACTGGTTGTATGAACAGAAGTGTTCTGTGTGTGTACTCACTGTGTACTCCGGCTAGCGTGGCAGCTGGTTGGCTGATGGGCACTGGCGGTCTGTTCCTGTTAAGATCCGCCCCCTGGGATCGTACGCAGGCTCTGATTGGCTGCCGAGACAGACAGGAGCCGTCCGTCACCTCAGGCACTTTGGTCTCCACCTAGAGGACGAACACGTCACTGCAGAAATACTACTTGTACTACTGATACACGGTGTTAGTACTACTGATACACAGTGTTAGTACTACTGATACACAGTAATATTACTACTGATACACAGTGTTAGTATTACAGTGTTGCCTGATCTGTCACCTTAGGCTCCTCCTCTCCTCTCTGATTGGCCAGCTCCTGACGCCTCAGCTGGTCCTCGAAGTAGCGAAACTGCTCCGATTCGATCTGCACGCGTCGCAGGGCAGCGACACGCTGCCGCTCCTCCTCCAATAAGAGGCCACGCCTCCTGTCCTCGCCCAATAGGGAGAGACGCTGCAGCTGATGACCACACACATCCACCGCCGCCGCCTGGCTCTGAGACAGGAAGTCCCTTTTATTCATAATTTAATCTGATTTAATCTGATCAAACACACGATGTGATCTGATTGGTCGAGACACACACACCTGGGCTCTGAGGTACTCGGTGTGTTCCCTGCTGTATTTCTCCTGAAGACGTTTCTTCAACTCGTCTTTACGAGGAAACGCAACTTCCTGAAGTTTCTATAGAGACAAAGACAGAATATAAATACTACTAATGATGCTAATGTTAGCATTGGTAATGCTACTAGGGGGATTAGATATAGAGGTCTAGGGACTAGATGTAGAGGTTTGGGGACTAGATTTAGAGGTCTGGGGACTAGATTTAGAGGTCTGGGGACTAGTTGTAGAGGTCTGGGGACTAGATTTAGAGTCCTGGGACTAGATGTAGAGGTCTGGGGACTAGATTTAGAGTCCTGGGGACTAGATTTAGAGGCCTGGGGACTAGTTGTAGAGGTCTGGGGACTAGTGGTAGAGGTCTGGGTACTAGTTGTAGAGGTCTGGGGACTAGTTGTAGAGGTCTGGGGACTAGATGTAGAGGTCTGGGACTAGATGTAGAGGTCTGGGGACTAGATTTAGAGTCCTGGGGACTAGATTTAGAGGCCTGGGGACTAGTTGTAGAGGCCTGGGAACTAGATTTAGAGTCCTGGGGACTAGATTTAGAGGCCTGGGGACTAGATTTAGAGGCCTGGGGACTAGTTGTAGAGGTCTGGGGACTAGTTGTAGAGGTCTGGGGACTAGTTGTAGAGGTCTGGGACTAGATGTAGAGGTCTGGGACTAGATGTAGAGGTCTGGGACTAGATGTAGAGGTCTGTGGACTAGATGTAGAGGTCTGGGACTAGATGTAGAGGTCTGTGGACTAGATGTAGAGGTCTGTGGACTAGAGTTAGA
Organism: Leptoclinus maculatus; assembly: GCA_032191485.1. Lineage (NCBI taxonomy): Eukaryota > Metazoa > Chordata > Actinopteri > Perciformes > Stichaeidae > Leptoclinus > Leptoclinus maculatus. Next base: position 27,235 of record JAVDOI010000145.1, read on the forward strand.
GGTCTGGGGACTAGTTGTAGAGGTCTGGGACTAGATGTAGAGGTCTGTGGACTAGATGTAGAGGTCTGGGACTAGATGTAGAGGTCTGGGGACTAGATTTAGAGTCCTGGGGACTAGATTTAGAGGCCTGGGGACTAGTTGTAGAGGTCTGGGGACTAGATGTAGAGGTCTGGGACTAGATGTAGAGGTCTGGGACTAGATGTAGAGGTCTGGGACTAGATGTAGAGGTCTGTGGACTAGATGTAGAGGTCTGGGACTAGATGTAGAGGTCTGTGGACTAGATGTAGAGGTCTGTGGACTAGAGTTAGAGGTCTGGGGACTAGTTGTAGAGGTCTGGGACTAGATGTAGAGGTCTGTGGACTAGATGTAGAGGTCTGGGACTAGATGTAGAGGTCTGTGGACTAGATGTAGAGGTCTGTGGACTAGAGTTAGAGGTCTGGGGACTAGTTGTAATACTTCAACTTGTACTTTGTGTATCTAGCCAACACAACATTACTAATAATCAATATTAATATTGACCTTCATGATGAGCTGCTTCTCTGGAAGGCTGCAGTTCTGATAGTCTCTGTGAGCGGGCAGCTTCTCTACAAACAGACTGAACACATTCAATAAATATATGAAACAATAAATAATTCAATAAATGAAACAAGAGTAAATAAATGAATACAAATAAAATAAATAAACAATTATAAATAAATAAATAAATAAATAAATAAATAAATAAATAAATAAATAAATAAATAAATAAATAAATAAATAAATAAATAAATAAATAAATAAATAAATAAATAAATAAATAAATAAATAAATAAATAAATAAATAAATAAATAAATAAATAAAAAACACTGAAGCAGTGGTCGTGGCGTGCTGCAGGTCTCACGTGATGAACTTGGTGTAGAGGACGTAGGCGTTCTCCAGACTTCCTTCCTGAAGGTAAACCTCCGCCATGCGCTCCATCTCCACTCCAGAGCGGAGGTATCTTCTGGGAGCAACGTCCTCGTTGAGCTCCACGCTGCTTCCCATCTTCCCGAGCGCTCGCACGCGCTCCGCCGCCGACAACGACACATCGGTGTAGTCCGGCTCCGCCGCCAGCTTCTTCTGAACGAACACACGGAGAGCCAATCATATTCACCGTTTAGATTCACCAATCAGATTCATTGATTATCTTCAAGGAGGAATTGTGTCTTATTGTTAAGTGAATAACAATAAACAATAAGAGAAAATAACAATAAAGTCAGGAAACAAGTATAGAATAGAAATAATACAATAAAAGTATAAAAACGCTATGTTGAAAATATGTACAATATATCTGTTATTAACATGAAAGATATATTGTACATATTATAAAAAGTTCTTTATGCTGGCTGTACATTAAACCAGTTAAAGACAGTTTCATGTTTAGTCCTCTGAAGAAGAAGAGTAATAAATAATGTGTCCTGATATTTAAGAAAATTAGCTTCTCATCAAACATCACACCGACATCTGACAGCTGAGGCAGGAAGCTGAGATTTACCGTCCCTGCTGGGAGCCTGAATGCAGCACTTGTTACGCAGCTCATTAACATGAGAAGAAGATAAACGCTCCTCTGTTCACTGAGTCCTCTATTCATGAGAGGAAGTACAGCCAGGACATACAGAGTACTACATCAAATATATATATATACATACAGAGTACTACATCACAAAATATATATGCATACAGAGTACTACATAAAAAAAAGATCAAGTACTTATGAGATGAGGAAACAAGGGAGGAGAGCTGGAGGATGTAAAGACGTAAAGATGGAACAGAGTAGTAGTAGTCGTAGAAACAATAATAGTAGTAGCATTAGTAGTAATAGTAGAAGTAGCAGTAGTAGTAGCATTAGCAGTAGTAGTAGCATTAGCAGTGGTAGTAGCAGTGCTAACAGTAGTAGTAGCATTTATAGGAGTAGTAGTAAAATTAGCAGTAGTAGTAGTAGTAGCAAAAGCAGTAGTAGTAGTAGTAGTAGTAGTAGTAGTAGTAGTAGTAGCATTAGCAGCATTAGTAGTAGTAGTAGTAGAATTAGTAGCATTAGTAGAAGTAGTAACAGTAGAATTAGCAGCAGTAGTAGTAGCATTAGTAGTAGTAGTAGTAGTAGTAGAATTAGCAGCAGTAGTATTAACATTAGTAGTAGCATTAGTAGAAGTAGTAACAGTAGAATTAGCAGCAGTAGTAGTAGCATTAGTAGTAGTAGTAGTAGTAGTAGAATTAGCAGCAGTAGTATTAACATTAGTAGTAGCATTAGTAGAAGTAGTAACAGTAGAATTAGCAGCAGTAGTAGTAGCATTAGTAGTAGTAGTAGTAGTAGTAGAATTAGCAGCAGTAGTATTAACATTAGTAGTAGCATTAGTAGAAGTAGTAACAGTAGAATTAGCAGCAGTAGTAGTGGCATTAGTAGTAGTAGTAGAATTAGCAGCAGTAGTAGAAGTAGTAACAGTAGAATTAGCAGCAGTAGTAGTAGCATTAGTAGTAGTAGTAGAATTAGCAGCAGTAGTAGAAGTAGTAACAGTAGAATTAGCAGCAATAGTAGTCACATTAGTAGTAGTAGTAGAATTAGCAGCAGTAGTAGAAGTAGTAACAGTAGAATTAGCAGCAATAGTAGTCACATTAGTAGTAGTAGTAGTAGTATAATTAGTAGAAGTAGTGACAGTAGAATTAGTAGCAGTAGTAGAATTAGCAGCATTAGTAGAAGTAGTAGTAGTAGTATAATTAGTAGCATTAGTAGTAGTAGTAGAATTAGCAGCAATAGTAGTAGTAGTAGTAGTAGTAGTAGAATTAGCAGCAGTAGTAGTAGTAGTAGTAGTAGTAGTAGAATTAGCAGCAGTAGTAGTAGCATTAGTAGTAGCAGTAGTGGCGGGCCGTGCATGTCATACCCAGGCCTTCACTGCTGTCATGCAGCTGAAATACCACCTTATAACCACATGATGGCGCCACAGATATTATTCGTTTCTAAGGCTGTAACTATGTACGTACTCGTATTAAACCGTTCGGTACGAGGCTTACAATACGTTTGAATAATGCTAGAGCATTTGGAAAATGCAGAAGCTTAAATTCAGGAAAACATAATGTTCTCTGTGCTCATGTAGGACAGTGGTTCTCAGCTGGTCTGGCTGTGGGACCCACCATCATCCCTTAATGACAAGCCGCGGCCCATTCGTCTCTTTATGAGACCGTCTTATGATTTTACTTTCACAACCCAAACATTAAACGTACTGCTCTGTGATCTGTTTCCTCGTCTCAGCCCCCTGTGTCACGGTGTGTGGTACTCGAGTCAGGAAGCTTGTCAGAATGCTCATATTTGATTGGCTGAGCTGCATCACGTGATGTGATTCACAACGCCGACTAAGCCACGATAGTCACGTGCTCGCCTACTGACCAATCGCTGCACTAATAGTGATGTAGTTGTGGGCCGGCTAGTATGGGGATAGCAGGCTCTGACACTCAAAGAATACGCCCAACATGTCAAACTAAAGATCTGATTGGTTGAACACTATGACGATCAACAATATCGTCCCCATTCACTTAAACTGCACATGGATTCACTTGTGAGTCTGCAGGCCTCGGGCCTCTCTTCTTACCTAGAGACACAGAGGTGAAATCTGATTGGATAAAAGCTCTACTTAAAACAAGCTGCACTGGAAGCAGAGCAACTGATGAAGACAGTAGCTGTGCAGGCCAGCAGAGAAGGCTTTGCCACTGAGTAGTAGTAGCAGCAGTAGTAGTAGTAGTAGAATTAGTAGCATTAGTAGAAGTAGTAACAGTAGAATTAGCAGCAGTAGTAGTAGCAGTAACAGTAGTAGTAGTAGAAATATATACATATTTTAAATCTTTATACCTTTATTAGATAGACAGAACAGAGTGGGGGGACTTTAAGCACTCAGACAGGAACGAGAAATATTCAAGATCACACACACACTATACTCACCAGTGTATTTAAACTGAAGCCGTGTTCCATGGTCTGTGTGTGTGTGTGTGTGTGTGTGTGTGTGTGTGTGTGTGTGTGTGTCACAGACTCCGATTGGCCCATGGCCGGCTCGTCCATCTGCCAACTCCCATGATGCTTCACTGCATGGGGAGACAAACAAACGTCAACG
>JAVDOI010000145.1:31550-41550 GCA_032191485.1 Leptoclinus maculatus
ACACGATAGCGACCCGACGCTGGCAGACCCAAAGACGTGGCGGTCCCCCCCCCCCCTCCTCCCCCCCCTCACTCAGGTGAGTCTCTCAACGGAGGTTAACTGAGGGTTCTTTACCATCACAATGAAGAAAGTACAGTCATTATTCATTAACTTGTCTGTCCTCTCCTCTGTCTGTCTCTCTCTGTCTGTCTGTCTGTCTGTCTGTCTGTCCTGTCTGTCTGTCGGTCCTGTCTAGTCTGTCTGTCTCTCATCTGTCTCTCTCTGTCCTCTGTCTCTGTCTCTCTCTGTCTCTGTCTCTGTCTGTCCTCTGTCTCTGTCTCTCTCTCTCTCATCTCCTCTCTCTCTCTCTCTTCTCTGCTCTCCTCTCTCACTCTCTCTCTCTCGTCTCCTCTCTCATCTCTCTCTCTCTCTCGTCTGTCTCTCTCTCTCTGTCTCTGTCACTGTCTCTCTCTCTCTCTCTCTCTCTCTCTCTCTCTAATCTGTCTCTGTCTCTGTCTCTCTCTCCTCTCTCTCTCTCTCTCTCTCTCTCCTCTCTGTCTCTCTCTCTCTGTCTCTGTCTCTGTCTGTCTCTGTCTCTCTCCTCTGTCTCTCTCTTCTCTGTCTCTGTCTCTGTCTCTGTCTCTGTCTCTCTCTATCTGTCTGTCTCTCAGGTGTCTAACCCTGGTCTTCCATCAGAACCATTGAACATTGGGATCATCTGGACTTTATTTGGGGTCTTGATGCTCCTGAAACAGATGTTTCCCTCCATCCTGAAGCTGCTGCAGGAATATAAGTAGAGTGTGTGTGTGTGTGTGTGTGTGTGTGTGTTAAACTTGAATATAGTCAGTGTGGATTCAAACTCCTCGTACTCACCGATGACATCACTGTAATCTGTAACACACTGAACACTTCCTGTTTGTTGATTGTTTTATTTTTAACCAGAACTTTCTACTTTCAAACAAACCAGTCTAGATTGGTTTTCTTCAACTTTACTCAACTCTTATTTTGAAAATCTTCCTCACATAAACATGTGAAGAAGCTCAGTGAATCTGCCGAGAGAGCTGAACTTTGTATTCGTTGTTTTTAGCTTTGTTAGCATTGTGGCTATAAGATGCTAACGTTAGGATCCCAAATGTTGATCACTTTAAAATAAATAATTTGTTTGGTGTTCATCAAGTAAAAGACCTGTCAATCAATGTGGGAGGGGCAGCAGCATCCAATCACGAGGCTTGAATCGTGGGTGGAGCTAAACCTTTATTAGAGTTAAAATACTTTACTTTCATTTTCTGCTAAATATGAACCAGATCTTAATAAACTCATAAACACAATCACAGGTTTTATTGATAAAGTTTATTTTGAAATAAAAATCTGAATTTGAAATGTATCAGATGATTCTTATCTACAAACATGTTCAGATTGTTCTCCACTCATCTTTACCCCATCTTTTATTAAACATGTGTTTCATCTTAAAGACAGTCTTTGTGCTAGCTAGGCTAACGTTGTTGTTTAATAAACACTGAGGACATTTTAAACAACCAGAGAGCGATATCTTAAAAACATTTTTTTTGTCATTTAGGAGCCTTCAAAATAAAAGCATTTGTTCTCCAACATAAATGCTGTTTCTCTTCTTAAATTATTTATTTATATACTGAAATCTTTCTGCACATTTTCGTTGTCTTCCAGTCCCTCCTGTCTGTCTGTCTGTCTGTCTGTCCATCCTCCTGTCTGTCTGTCTGTCTGTCTATCCTCCTGTCTGTCTGTCTGTCTGTCTGTCTGTCTGTCTGTCTGTCTGTCTGTCCATCCTCCTGTCTGTCTGTCTGTCTGTCCATCCTCCTGTCTGTCCATCCTCCTGTCTGTCTGTCCTCCTGTCTGTCTGTCTGTCTGTCTGTCTGTCTGTCTGTCTGTCTGTCCTCCTGTCTGTCTGTCCTCCTGTCTGTCTGTCTCTCACTGTGTCTTCTTCAGCATGTGGATGATCTTCTTGAACTTTAGTCTGGTGGGCGATGTCCAGCGGGTGTTTCTCCGTCCTGAAGAAGAAGAAGTAGAAGAAGAAGAAGGTCAGAGATGACGTCATATCGAGCAGCTGATTTGAGTCGTGGGTGCGTTTGTGGACGTACGTTATTTTGGACGTTTGTGGTCGGCGTTTCCTTTCAGCAGCAGAGGAACCAGACGGTGACTTTTCATCTGACAGACGTAGTGAAGAGCTGTGTTTCCCTTCTGAACACAACATATATATATAATATTAAATATATATAATAATTTATGAATGTATAACGGTGTACACATAAAACACAAAAAACACTCAGTAAACACGTACGTTTGCACCAGGCTAAATCTGTTAGCATGATACTAAGTCTGTTAGCACCAGGCTAACAGTTTTTAAACAGATGTTTTTACTCACATAGTCGACAGCATCGACGTTGACGTTGCTGCTCAGCACCGCCTTCATCAGAGACACACTCTGCCTCTGTTTCTGTAGCTAACACACACACACACACGTACGACGTCATCACAGCTGTGTTGATAAACTGTGGATTAGCCGCCGAGGGCTGAAGCTAACTGTTTGTTTAATGAATAAACAGAACAGTTAGCTTAGCAGCAGCAGGTTTCCCAATGAACGGACATATGTATGTATATACATACATACATATATTTATATCAGTGTGGGCCGTCAGGGCCAGCAAAGCCTTCTCTGCTGGCCTAAACAGAATCACAAGTTTATAGCTATTTTATAATTTTACATGTATTATAATTTATAAAAATATTTTCCCCATTATCTTATGTTCTCATTGCACAGCTACTGTCTTCCTCAGTTGCTCTGCATTCCAGTGCAGCTTGTTTTTAAGTAGAGCTTTTATCCAATCAGATGTCACCTCTGTGTCTCTAGGTAGAAGAGAGGCCCGAGGCCTGCAGACTCACAAGTGAATCCATGTGGCAGTTTAAGTGAATGGGGACGATATGTTGATTGTCATAGTCTTCAACCAATCAGATCTTTAGTTTGACATGTGGGCGTATTCTTTGAGTGTCAGAGCCTGCTAGCTGGCTACAACTACGTCAGCATTAACGGGCAGCTGGCTCAGCATTAACGTGCGCCGTGATTGGTCAGTGGGCTAGCGTGACTGTTTTGAAGCTGAAGCAGTTTGCAGAAGTTAGTAGTAAGAGTTCAAGTTGAAAGCTATGTAAGATTTATGACATTAACATTTTTAGCGTTTTGCTTGGTTGTAGATTCTTTTTTTTTACCTAGCTTTTGTTTCTTTAACACCACTCAATGGCTGAAGGAGGAGAAACGGATTTCTGGAGAAGGACATTTCAGGAAAAGCTGGACATCGTATCAAAGGGTCGGTCAACCCTACAGCTAGGCAGCCCTGACCAGCATGGAAAGGATTTGTACGAATGGTATTTCCAGCATCAGAGAAGCGTTTCACATTTTATGGCTGGGAATGCGTCTCATTTGCTAACTGAAGCGTCTTGGTGTTTGGAGCTACGCTACGCTAACCAAGGCAGCTACACGACACCATAGCACGACAGGACACTTACAAGCTACGTGCTTTTGAAACTTTTGGTGAGACCCGAGAGGATCTACAACTCAACGAACACGTTCGTAGGAGGACCTCTGCTGGAACTGGAACGCACCGATGTTCTGTAACAACCGCGTCATTAAACTCTTCATTAACAAAGAAAGGACGATGGACTTTGTCTTTAAGGTGAACAGCAGCTTTTGTTGGTAAGTGAAGTGCTTTGTGTTTTTACATCTGCAGTAGTGTTTCTACTGTGTTCAGTTTGTCTATGGTGTTGTTTTTAATTGATACGGTTAGATGTTGGTCCCTCTGATGTGAATCATATTTGAATGGCTCGTGTTCTTCAGTGTGCGGTGGAATACTGTTTTAGCGCTGCAGTGTTGCTGGATTGATGTGTCATGCTTTGTTGTCATATAAATATATGTGACTGGCGTTTGTTCTTGTCATTGTGTTAAATTACATTGCATCTGACGTTAATGAAGAAGCATCCCGTCATCGCGGGGTTATTTCGGACATTTGATTCTCTGTTTGGAGTTTTGTTTTCTTTTACAAAGTGAGAATGATGGTCTGGAGAAATGGGGATTGTGTGGCGATTGCTTTAGCGCTGTTTTGAATCAAGTAGAGAACAGCTAAACGCTGTGGAGAGTAGTGTAGCGTGTGTGCTGCTTGTTCTTTTCCGCTAAGCTAGTTTAGCGTCGGTGTAGAATCTTTTTCTTCCGAGGGGTCGGAGTGTCAGACAGCTGTCTGTTAGTCATGTGGGGTTGCCAGTTTTGAGCAAAGTCCACCGAAAACATTATATTTCCCACAATTTAAGCTTCTGCATTTTCCAAACGCACTAGTATTATTCAAAAGTATTGTTCGGTTCGTAAGCCTCGTACCGAACGGTTTTAATACGAATACGTGTATTGCTACACCCCGGAAACAAATAATAACCGTAGCTGTGGCAGACCATCATGAGGTTATTAGGAGATGGAACTGTTAGTCGGACAGCACTGAAGGCCCAGGTATGAAATGCACGGCCACCACTGATATGTATGTATGTATGTATGTACGTATGTATGTATGTATGTACGTATGTACGTACGTATGTACGTATGTACGTATGTATGTATGTACATATATATATATATAGTCCTGTTCATTGGTAAACCTGCTGCTGCTAAAGCTAACTGTTCTGTTTACTCATTAAAACAAACGGTTAGCTTAGCAGCAGCAGGTTTACCAATGAACAGGACTATAAATATATATATATATATATATATGTATATATACATATATATATATATATATAATATATATATATATGTATTTATGTATATATATGTATTTATATATATATACATGTACCATGAGGAAGTACCCCCAGCAGCATGATGGGCATGAGGAGTGTGATCATGAGGGTAATCCATCAGAGAGAAGCTCCCTCTTGGACACATAGTGAAGGACACGTCCTCTGTTTCTGAGACAAGAGACACGTTAGTTCAGACACGCCCACACCATGACCTCATCGATGACCTCATCGTGGGCTCACCTCGTTGGTCAGCTGGACGTCGGCCCGTTGTCCAGCAGTACCGGACCGCCCTCAGGTTACCATGGCGACATGCCGCGATGAGGGGCGTGTCCCCCGTTGTGACGGTCATGAACGTTCAAGGTGGGAGGAGTCATTGAGGAGGAGCTTATAGAGGAGGTGCACATCTCCATCATACGCTGACTGACAGGACAGCAGGCTGAGAGGAGGAGGGAGAGGAGAGAGGAGGAAGAGGAGGAGGAGGAGGGGAGAGGAGGAGGAGGAGGAAGGAGGAGGGAGGAGGAGGAGGAGGGAGGAGGAGGAGGAGGAGGAAGGAGGAGGAGGAGGAGGAGGGGGAGGAGGAGGAGGAGGAGGAGGAGGGAGAGGAGGAGGAGGAAGAGGGAGGAGGAGGAGGAGGAAGGGAGGGAGGAAGGAGGAGAGGGGAGGAGGGGAGGAGGAGGGAGAGGAGGAGGAGGAGGGGAAGAGGAGGAGGAGGAGAGGAGGAGGAGGAGAGGAGGGGAGATGGAGGAGGGGGAGGAGGAGGAAGGAGGAGGGAGGGAGGAGGAGGAAGAGGAAGAGGGAGGAAGGAGGAGGAGGGGAGGTGAGGAGGAGGAGGAGGAGAGGAGGAGGAGAAGAGAGGAGGAGAGGAAGAGGAGGAGGAGGAGGAGAGGAGAGGGAGGAGGAGGAGGAGGAAGAGGAGAGGAGGAAGAGGAGGAGGAGGGAGAGGAGGAAGGGAGGAGGAGTGAGGAGAGGGAGGAGGAGGAGGGGAGGAAGAGGAGGAGGAGAGTGAGAGGAAGGAGGGGGGAGAGGGAGGGAGGAGGAGGAAGAGGAGGGAGGAGGAGGGAGGAGGGGAGGAGGAGGAGGAGGGGAGTGGAGGAGGGAGAGGAGGAGGAGGAGGAGAGGAGGAGGGAGGAGGAGGGAGTCTTCTTTTCTTGGCGTTGCTGTCTTCGTCGGTGCGGGTCTGTGTTCCTCGTCAGGTGCGGCGTGAGTGGGCGTCTGAATGGTGCCGCTTCTTGCTGCTGTTCGGTCTTCTTGCTTCTTCTTCTTGTCTTCTCTTTCTCTTCTCTTCGCTTCGTCTTCTTCATTCTTCTTCGTTTCTTTCTCTTCTTCTTAGTCTTCTCACACACAGTAAGACCAGCGACACAAATACCACCAACACAACAAGCTGAATACACCCCCATAAGACCACCCCACCCTAACCTCTACCCCCCCCCACACACATCATATAATACTGTACTATATGTGTGTGTGTATACCTTACAGTATATGTATATATGTGTGTATTAAACATCTACTGAGTAATATTCACCATGAACAAAGTGTTTCTCTGTTTTACATTCTTCACATATTTTAAATGTTTCTGATTGTTTCCAGATGTTGATCACATGACCTCACTCACATCACACGTGATGACTCAGCAAGATTCACTATTATTATAATTATTATATATATATTATTATAGATATTATTCTACAGAAAGAGTACTTTTTACTTTTGGTACTTTAAGTACATTTTGATGCTGAATACTTTTACTTATTTCTTTACATAAAGTTATTTTCAATCGATCCAACACCAACAGCTGACTGTCACTGTGTATTATTATGGGATGTTGTTTTAATGATATTAGTATTTGTGTCTATCGAACCAACGTCATTACTACCTTTAACAGTATTTTTACACTTTGGTATTACTACTTTTACTGCAGTAAAGGTGTGTGTGTGTGTGTGTGTGTGGTGGTTTTAAGAGAATGACGTCATCAGCAGGTAAACTTTTTCACCTCTCACCTGAGACTTGAACAGAAACCGGAAGTGTAAAAGTGTAAAAACACGAGATTAAAAGCATCGAACAGAAGGATTAAAGACATTAAAACAAAGAAAAGTGTTCTTACCTCAGAGTACACGAGCCCCATGACGAGAACACACCTGGACGTCAAACACAAAACACCTTCAAAAGCTCCACTTCCGGGCTAACATTTCAAAATAAAGCTCACTGAAGAAGAGAGGAGGAGTTAAATCTGTCTCATTCATCTCCTGTTTGATTACTGAACATTGATTTAACGACATATTGATTCTATATTATTATATTTGTTGGTTCTTCTTTTTAGGTTTCATCAGGAAACTTAAATCAGAGAATCGGTTGATTTTTACTTGAAATAATTGATCTCCCAAAGAGAAGAGAAAATGTTTCAACATATTTCATCTCTACGGGTTTTTATGAAATATTAAAAATACAATATTATTGATTTAAAAAAAACATGGTCATGGTTCTATATTTTATTTTGTAGTCTGTACTTCCGGTCACTATGTGGAGCTTGACTGATGATCAACAGTCTGGAAACAGCTGCACAAGTTTAAGAAATTAAACTCGTTCTACTGTTTATTCTGAAGACTTTTTATTTTGTTATTTGATCTCTAAAACTTCCGCCTGTCATCTGATCTTTTTTTTTTTTTTTTCTTTTTTTCAAACAAGAAGAAACACGCTGCAGGGAACCGGAAGTGCGTCACAGCCAAACTCAGGCCTGAAGCAAAACAAAACAAACAAGATCAGACAGGAATGTGAACTTTTCAGAATAAAAGTGTTTCTACTCTTTAGTTTAGTTTTATGTTATATGTAAAACTGTAATTAAACTACAGTTTATATAGTCAATATACAAGTATAAAAGTAAGTATTTGTGTTTTGTACATGTCTTCGTGTGTGTATCCTTAAAGTTTTGAAGTAAAATGAGTATACATCAGCATTTTATTTAAAATTTATTTTGAAACGCCCAGATGTCCGGAAACATGACTTCCGGTATGTCCTCGATCACTTCCTCTTCCCAGAAGATGTGTCAGAGTGAGATGTCACTATCTCTTTTTATTCTCCTCTTTGGCAAGCCAAGTGGTGCGCATGCGCAGAGTCAACACCCACTCTCCTGTGAAACCGGAAGCAGTGACTGAGTCATCTTCATGCGGAGACGATACTTTGAGCTCCACCATCTCTTTGAAGCAGCTGCACGAAGCTTTCAGCCGTTTCACCAGAGCTTCCACCTCATTCAGGACCCTTTTTAGTGCTGAGACCGGTCCCGGGTTCCCGGTGGCAGGTGTGACACGGGGTCCACCCTCTCACGTGACAGCTCGTGGACATCAAACCGACAACAAGCTGTAAAACTGATTGACTTCCTCCCGGAGCTTCTTCATCTTCCTCCTCTGCTCTTACTCTTCGTCGCTGCCTGGTCTTGCTTCGCCTCTTACATCCCCCTGTTACTGAGAACAGAGTGAGCCTCGTGCTGAGGTTTTATGACTGATCAATATTAATCAATCAATCAATTCCAGAATGCAATCCGTGACCCAAACAGATGAATATTAAATACCCTAAGAAAGGCCTTCTGAAGCTTCTTTTGATATAAATATTGTTACAGAACACAGTGATCAATAATTCATCCTTAACCTGACGTCCTAATATTGAAAGGTATGTTTATTGATTACAGAACACAGAGATCAGATAATTAATCTTAACCTGACGTCTCATTTTGAAAGGTATGTTATGGATTATAGAACACAGAGATCAGATAATTCATCCCTTAACACTGACGTCTTCATGTTTGAAAGGTAAGTGTATTGCTTACAAACAGGAAGTGATGTCATGATTCTAAACCAATGAAATAAAAGAAGCTCAACGTTGGTTTATTGATCGTTCATCATCACGTGATTCTTCATGATCAGTTTATATTTATTCATATATTCAAATAAGATAACTTTAAGTTAATGTATTCTTTATTTAAATACATTTTAATATTTAAATTAATGTTAAATAATAAATATTTTTAGTTCTGTTACATTAAAAGATGAATGACATCATTAATAATATAATAAATAATACATTAATATGAAGTGTTGACTCAATAAATTGGTCCTTGATTATGGTTAGTTTACATCTTAATAAAAACTGTAGAATGCTTTTATTTTGAAGTCCATTCTCACACGCTCTTACCATAATAAAGAGACGACTATGGGACCTTATTTTAGAATAAAAAGTTCACGCTCGTCAACGGCGATATTATATAATATATATATATATATATACATTTAGTGCTGGGCAACAATTATAATTTTTAATTGCGATTAATCGCATGATTTTTTTGCGATTACTCTCATTGTTATGGCAAAGTTCAATAATGAATTCTAAAGTAGTGTATTGTGCACTTTTATTTTTAAAAGTACTGCTATATGAACAAACACTTTAAACACATCCGGTTCTTGTTAACAGCAGTGTTCCCTTTACACAGTAGAGTTCTAATCTCTTCACTATCTGTGCTCAGGTGTGCTGACTGGATGTGAAACGTTCCACTGCTGTGAACATGAACATACAATGTTTCAGCACGTTTCATCTAAATGTGTGTCTTGTGTCTTCATGACAGTCAGAGCAGGTGAATGCAGCTCTACTGTTCATCAATATAATGCTGTAACTCAGAGTGATGATGGTTACCCAGCGATGTCAGTAGTCTCCAGTTTTGAGAGCTGTTAACAGCTGTTAATAATACTACAACACAAACATGCTCATAAAGATATACATTCTGGAGTCATTCCTCCAAACCTCAGAGAGGAAATTAAAACGTGTCACGACTACTGACCCCCCCCCCCGAGGACGAGTCAACAGATACTGCAGAAGAAGAAAAGAAAGAAACAAGAGAGACAAGTTTTACTGTCGGACCAGTTTCAGTCACAACAGATTCTATTTATAGATTTAGATCCTCTGAGAGTCTAAAATGACGTCTCCTGTACACACGACCAACCCTGGACCTGGTCCTCACTGTACCACTTGTAACTTCGGGACTGGTCCTCACGTGTACACACCTGCACACCTGGTCCTCACCTGTACACACCTGGACCTGGGTCCTCACCTGTACACACACTGGACCTGGTCCTCACACTGTAACACACACTGGACCTCTGGTCCTCACCTGTACACAGGCCTGCACACCTGGAACCTGGGTCGTTCTCCTTCATGTGTAGCTCATTTC
>JAVDOI010000145.1:44050-67374 GCA_032191485.1 Leptoclinus maculatus
TCGCATTATTCAAACGTATTGTAAGCCTCGTACCGAACGGTTTAATACGAGTAGTACATAGTTACAGCCTTAGAAAGGAATAATAGCTGTGGCGCCATCATGTGGTTATAAGGTGGTATTTCAGCTGCATGACAGCAGTGAAGGCCTGGGTATGAAATGCACGGCCCGCCACTACTGCTACTACTAATGCTACTACTACTGCTGCTAATTCTACTACTACTACTACTACTACTACTACTATTGCTGCTAATTCTACTACTACTACTAATGCTACTAATTATACTACTACTACTACTTCTACTAATGCTGCTAATTCTACTACTGCTACTAATGCTACTACTACTATTGCTGCTAATTCTACTACTACTACTACTACTACTACTACTATTGCTGCTAATTCTACTACTACTACTAATGCTACTAATTATACTACTACTACTACTTCTACTAATGCTGCTAATTCTACTACTACTACTAATGCTACTACTACTGCTGCTAATTCTACTACTACTACTACTACTACTACTGCTGCTAATTCTACTACTACTACTACTACTACTACTATTGCTGCTAATTCTACTACTACTACTAATGCTACTAATTATACTACTACTACTACTTCTACTAATGTGACTACTATTGCTGCTAATTCTACTGTTACTACTTCTACTACTGCTGCTAATTCTACTACTACTACTAATGCCACTACTACTGCTGCTAATTCTACTGTTACTACTTCTACTACTGCTGCTAATTCTACTACTACTACTAATGCTACTAATTATACTACTACTACTACTTCTACTAATGTGACTACTATTGCTGCTAATTCTACTGTTACTACTTCTACTACTGCTGCTAATTCTACTACTACTACTAATGCCACTACTACTGCTGCTAATTCTACTGTTACTACTTCTACTACTGCTGCTAATTCTACTACTACTACTAATGCCACTACTACTGCTGCTAATTCTACTACTACTACTACTACTACTACTGCTGCTAATTCTACTACTACTACTACTACTACTACTATTGCTGCTAATTCTACTGTTACTACTTCTACTAATGCTACTAATTCTACAACTACTACTACTAATGCCACTACTACTTCTACTAATTCTACTGTTACTACTTCTACTAATGCTACTACTAATGTTAATACTACTGCTGCTAATTCTACTACTACTACTACTACTACTAATGCTACTACTACTGCTGCTAATTCTACTGTTACTACTTCTACTAATGCTACTAATTCTACTACTACTACTACTAATGCTGCTAATGCTACTACTACTACTACTACTACTACTGCTTTTGCTACTACTACTACTACTACTGCTAATTTTACTACTACTCCTATAAATGCTACTACTACTGTTAGCACTGCTACTACCACTGCTAATGCTACTACTACTGCTAATGCTACTACTACTGCTACTTCTACTATTACTACTAATGCTACTACTATTATTGTTTCTACGACTACTACTACTCTGTTCCATCTTTACGTCTTTACATCCTCCAGCTCTCCTCCCTTGTTTCCTCATCTCATAAGTACTTGATCTTTTTTTTATGTAGTACTCTGTATGCATATATATTTTGTGATGTAGTACTCTGTATGTATATATATATATTTGATGTAGTACTCTGTATGTCCTGGCTGTACTTCCTCTCATGAATAGAGGACTCAGTGAACAGAGGAGCGTTTATCTTCTTCTCATGTTAATGAGCTGCGTAACAAGTGCTGCATTCAGGCTCCCAGCAGGGACGGTAAATCTCAGCTTCCTGCCTCAGCTGTCAGATGTCGGTGTGATGTTTGATGAGAAGCTAATTTTCTTAAATATCAGGACACATTATTTATTACTCTTCTTCTTCAGAGGACTAAACATGAAACTGTCTTTAACTGGTTTAATGTACAGCCAGCATAAAGAACTTTTTATAATATGTACAATATATCTTTCATGTTAATAACAGATATATTGTACATATTTTCAACATAGCGTTTTTATACTTTTATTGTATTATTTCTATTCTATACTTGTTTCCTGACTTTATTGTTATTTTCTCTTATTGTTTATTGTTATTCACTTAACAATAAGACACAATTCCTCCTTGAAGATAATCAATGAATCTGATTGGTGAATCTAAACGGTGAATATGATTGGCTCTCCGTGTGTTCGTTCAGAAGAAGCTGGCGGCGGAGCCGGACTACACCGATGTGTCGTTGTCGGCGGCGGAGCGCGTGCGAGCGCTCGGGAAGATGGGAAGCAGCGTGGAGCTCAACGAGGACGTTGCTCCCAGAAGATACCTCCGCTCTGGAGTGGAGATGGAGCGCATGGCGGAGGTTTACCTTCAGGAAGGAAGTCTGGAGAACGCCTACGTCCTCTACACCAAGTTCATCACGTGAGACCTGCAGCACGCCACGACCACTGCTTCAGTGTTTTTTATTTATTTATTTATTTATTTATTTATTTATTTATTTATTTATTTATTTATTTATTTATTTATTTATTTATTTATTTATTTATTTATTTATTTATTTATTTATTTATTTATTTATTTATTTATTTATTTATTTATTTATTTTTAATTGTTTATTTATTTTATTTGTATTCATTTATTTACTCTTGTTTCATTTATTGAATTATTTATTGTTTCATATATTTATTGAATGTGTTCAGTCTGTTTGTAGAGAAGCTGCCCGCTCACAGAGACTATCAGAACTGCAGCCTTCCAGAGAAGCAGCTCATCATGAAGGTCAATATTAATATTGATTATTAGTAATGTTGTGTTGGCTAGATACACAAAGTACAAGTTGAAGTATTACAACTAGTCCCCAGACCTCTAACTCTAGTCCACAGACCTCTAACTCTAGTCCACAGACCTCTACATCTAGTCCCAGACCTCTACATCTAGTCCACAGACCTCTACATCTAGTCCCAGACCTCTACATCTAGTCCCAGACCTCTACATCTAGTCCCCAGACCTCTACAACTAGTCCCCAGACCTCTAAATCTAGTCCCCAGGACTCTAAATCTAGTCCCCAGACCTCTACATCTAGTCCCAGACCTCTACATCTAGTCCCCAGACCTCTACAACTAGTCCCCAGACCTCTACAACTAGTCCCCAGGCCTCTAAATCTAGTCCCCAGGCCTCTAAATCTAGTCCCCAGGACTCTAAATCTAGTCCCCAGGCCTCTACAACTAGTCCCCAGGCCTCTAAATCTAGTCCCCAGGACTCTAAATCTAGTCCCCAGACCTCTACATCTAGTCCCCAGGACTCTAAATCTAGTCCCCAGGCCTCTACAACTAGTCCCCAGGACTCTAAATCTAGTCCCCAGGACTCTAAATCTAGTCCCCAGACCTCTACATCTAGTCCCAGACCTCTACATCTAGTCCCCAGACCTCTACAACTAGTCCCAGACCTCTACAACTAGTCCCCAGACCTCTACAACTAGTCCCCAGACCTCTACCACTAGTCCCCAGACCTCTACAACTAGTCCCCAGGCCTCTAAATCTAGTCCCCAGGACTCTAAATCTAGTCCCCAGACCTCTACATCTAGTCCCAGGACTCTAAATCTAGTCCCCAGACCTCTACAACTAGTCCCCAGACCTCTAAATCTAGTCCCCAGACCTCTAAATCTAGTCCCCAAACCTCTACATCTAGTCCCTAGACCTCTATATCTAATCCCCCTAGTAGCATTACCAATGCTAACATTAGCATCATTAGTAGTATTTATATTCTGTCTTTGTCTCTATAGAAACTTCAGGAAGTTGCGTTTCCTCGTAAAGACGAGTTGAAGAAACGTCTTCAGGAGAAATACAGCAGGGAACACACCGAGTACCTCAGAGCCCAGGTGTGTGTGTCTCGACCAATCAGATCACATCGTGTGTTTGATCAGATTAAATCAGATTAAATTATGAATAAAAGGGACTTCCTGTCTCAGAGCCAGGCGGCGGCGGTGGATGTGTGTGGTCATCAGCTGCAGCGTCTCTCCCTATTGGGCGAGGACAGGAGGCGTGGCCTCTTATTGGAGGAGGAGCGGCAGCGTGTCGCTGCCCTGCGACGCGTGCAGATCGAATCGGAGCAGTTTCGCTACTTCGAGGACCAGCTGAGGCGTCAGGAGCTGGCCAATCAGAGAGGAGAGGAGGAGCCTAAGGTGACAGATCAGGCAACACTGTAATACTAACACTGTGTATCAGTAGTAATATTACTGTGTATCAGTAGTACTAACACTGTGTATCAGTAGTACTAACACCGTGTATCAGTAGTACAAGTAGTATTTCTGCAGTGACGTGTTCGTCCTCTAGGTGGAGACCAAAGTGCCTGAGGTGACGGACGGCTCCTGTCTGTCTCGGCAGCCAATCAGAGCCTGCGTACGATCCCAGGGGGCGGATCTTAACAGGAACAGACCGCCAGTGCCCATCAGCCAACCAGCTGCCACGCTAGCCGGAGTACACAGTGAGTACACACACAGAACACTTCTGTTCATACAACCAGTGAACAGGAAGTGACCACATCTGGACTGAGGAGGAGTGACGTAGAGACGCCGTATACGTCTCTGGTAGAGACCTGTCAATCACCGTGTAGCCCCGCCCCTAAAGCATCCCCTGCTTTATGGTCTGTTTGACTCTAAATGGACCATAATGTACTAAATGAACATCATGCTGTATTGAAGAAGACTTGAAACTAGAGATTGAGACCATAAACTCATGTTTACAATGTTTACTGAGGTAATAAATCAAGAGAGAAGTAGAGTCATTTTCTATAGACTTCTATAGAACCAGAGGAGTCGCCCCCTGGTGGACACTAGAGAGAATGCAGCTTTAACACATGAAGAACCAGAGGTTGTCTCCTGGTGCGTATATGAAGGTTTGTGTGTGTTTGTTTCGTGTGTGCAGCTCAGAAGGTGGAGGGTTTGAGGCGGGTGGTGATTCCCAGAGATCTGACGTATCGGTTCCTACTGCTGGCCGACTCCAACACAGCCAGAGGGATAGAAACCTGTGGAGTCCTCTGTGGACGACTGGTGAGGTTTACTTTCTACAGGTGATCGATCTCACCTGAGCTGCTCACCAACATCCTGACCGTCTCTCCCTCAGACGCACAACGAGTTCATGCTGACACACGTCGTGATTCCCAAACAGTCGGCTGGTCCGGATTTCTGCGACATGGAGAACGTGGAGGAACTCTTCAGTTTCCAGGACCAACAGAGCCTGCTGACCCTCGGCTGGATACATGTACGTCTCCACGCTGAACACATGCTAAACACATGTTAAAGACACGTTGAACACATGCCGAACACACGCTGAACACACGTTGAACACATGTTAAAGACACGCTAAAGAAATGCTAAAGACACGCTAAAGACATGTTAAACACACGCTGAACACACGTTGAACACACGTTAAAGACACGCTAAAGAAATGTTAAAGACACGCTAAAGAAATGCTAAAGACACGCTAAACACATGTTAAACACACGCTGAACACACGCTGAACACACGCTGAACACACGTTGAACACATGTTAAAGACACGCTAAAGAAATGCTAAAGACACGCTAAAGACATGTTAAACACACGCTGAACACACGTTGAACACACGTTAAAGACACGCTAAAGAAATGCTAAAGACACGCTAAACGCATGTTAAACACACGCTGAACACACGCTGAACACACGTTGAACACATGTTAAAGACACGCTAAAGAAATGCTAAAGACACGTCAAACACGTTCAACGTTAAATACACACAGAAACACACTAACTTGAGCTCGACAGTTCAACCCTGACTTTCATAAACAGCAGCTGACAAAACAGTCTCCACTCAATGACCACGTGTTCTGGAGCTTTCAACGATATCACACAGTCTTCTTCAGCAGATGGACTTGTGAAGTCCTGAACCTGCTCAGAACAATGTGAAGATTGAACAAATTGACCACCTGATATGATAGAAAGCTCCACAACTTTTAAATAAGGGGACCTTGAGTTGAGCTTGTTTGTCAATAGCTCGTCTTGCCTTCCTTCTGGGGACATTCCATAGATTTATATGGCTGTAATATCATTTTAACCATTAAAGGTCAGTTTACTCAAATAAGGCTGATTATTCCACCACAGAATGTTGTTTTGTGAACCAGTGATTTAAATCAGAGACTTGTAAACAGTTAAACCTGTTTGTGTCCTCACAGTGGTATAAATCGCATCACATATCTGAATAAACAGCTGCTCCTCCTGTGTGTGGGCGGTCAGCTGTCGGTCCCCAAAGCGTGGTATTAACCAGTAATCACACACGGGAGAAAAATGACCTCCGTTCGTTCGTTTTCAACCGCTTAATTTGCATAATCAAAAATCACCATGGCAACAGTGCCTGTGGTCGAGCAACAGATTAGAGAAAAGGGACAGAGGTCTCACTCTGCAGCTCTGTGCTGTAATGGTGGTTTGTGAGGACAGTCAGGTCCGTGTCCCCACGACGTCGGAGGACAGTCAGGTCCGTGTCCCCACGACGTCGGAGGACAGTCAGGTCCGTGTCCCCACGACGTCGGAGGACAGTCAGGTCCGTGTCCCCGCGACGTCGGAGGACAGTCAGGTCCGTGTCCCCTCGACGTCGGAGGACAGTCAGGTCCGTGTCCCCGCGACGTCGGAGGACAGTCAGGTCCGTGTCCCCTCGACGTCGGAGGACAGTCAGGTCCGTGTCCCCTCGACGTCGGAGGACAGTCAGGTCCGTGTCCCCACGACGTCGGAGGACAGTCAGGTCCGTGTCCCCACGACGTCGGAGGACAGTCAGGTCCGTGTCCCCACGACGTCGGAGGACAGTCAGGTCCGTGTCGCCGCGACGTCGGAGGACAGTCAGGTCCGTGTCCCCGCGACGTCGGAGGACAGTCAGGTCCGTGTCCCCACAACGTCGGAGGACAGTCAGGTCCGTGTCCCCACGACGTCGGAGGACAGTCAGGTCCGTGTCCCCGTGACGTCGGAGGACAGTCAGGTCCGTGTCCCCGCGACGTCGGAGGACAGTCAGGTCCGTGTCGCCGCGACGTCGGAGGACAGTCAGGTCCGTGTCCCCGCGACGTCGGAGGACAGTCAGGTCCGTGTCCCCTCGACGTCGGAGGACAGTCAGGTCCGTGTCCCTGCGACGTCGGAGGACAGTCAGGTGCGTGTCGCCGCGACGTCGGAGGACAGTCAGGTGCGTGTCGCCGCGACGTCGGAGGACAGTCAGGTCCGTGTCCCCGTGACGTCGGAGGACAGTCAGGTCCGTGTCCCCGCGACGTCGGAGGACAGTCAGGTCCGTGTCCCCGCGACGTCGGAGGACAGTCAGGTGCGTGTCCCCGCGACGTCGGAGGACAGTCAGGTGCGTGTCCCCGCGACGTCGGAGGACAGTCAGGTCCGTGTCCCCGCGACGTCGGAGGACAGTCAGGTCCGTGTCCCCGCGACGTCGGAGGACAGTCAGGTGCGTGTCCCCGCGACGTCGGAGGACAGTCAGGTCCGTGTCCCCGCGACGTCGGAGGACAGTCAGGTGCGTGTCCCCGCGACGTCGGAGGACAGTCAGGTGCGTGTCCCCGCGACGTCGGAGGACAGTCAGGTCCGTGTCCCCGCGACGTCGGAGGACAGTCAGGTGCGTGTCGCCGCGACGTCGGAGGACAGTCAGGTCCGTGTCCTCACGACGTCGGAGGACAGTCAGGTCCGTGTCCTCACGACGTCGGAGGACAGTCAGGTCCGTGTCCCCGCGACGTCGGAGGACAGTCAGGTGCGTGTCCCCGCGACGTCGGAGGACAGTCAGGTGCGTGTCCCCGCGACGTCGGAGGACAGTCAGGTCCATGTCCCCGCGACGTCGGAGGACAGTCAGGTCCGTGTCGCCGCGACGTCGGAGGACAGTCAGGTGCGTGTCCCCGCGACGTCGGAGGACAGTCAGGTCCGTGTCCTCACGACGTCCTCACTGTGTCGGCTGTTTGTGTTGTTTTAACTGTGTGTAGTTCAGTGACTTTGACGTTTGACCCGACAGACTCATCCCACTCAGACGGCCTTCCTCTCCAGCGTCGACCTTCACACTCACTGTTCTTATCAGCTGATGCTGCCGGAGGCCGTCGCCATCGTGTGTGCTCCTAAACACAACGAGTAGGTCCACACACACACAGATATTTAACTGATTAAGGTGTATTAGAAGGACTTCCTCACCCCTCCCCCTTCTGTCTCAGTGCCGGTGTGTTCAGGTTAACGGGTCCCGGGATGTCGGAGGTTTCTGTCTGCAGACTGAAAGGTTTCCATCCTCACTCCAAGGAGCCTCCTCTGTTCAGTGTGAGGACCCTCGTCTGTGATTGGACCAGAGACCCTGACCAATCACAGCCCTCCGTCTGTGACCACTGTTCCTCTAAACGTCCCACACTCATTTTAGTCCCTGAACGCCCCACGCTTAATTTAAATGTTGTACTTTTCCTTTAAAGATGTAACAGGATGTGACTCTCTCTCTCTCCTTCTCAGGTGTGTAAACATGTGGTTCTGAGGGACTCAAAGATCAAACTGCTGGACCTCAGGTGACAGACGAGAGGAAACTGTGAACACTGTGTGTGTGTGTATGTGTGTGTGTGTGTCATGGTTTTAACTTTTTGAAGGAAGTGTTTTTACAAAGTCAAAGTGTTTTATTTAATTTGTTCTATAAAATGTTTGCTTTTAAAACCAGCTGCTGTAAAAGATAATAATCTATTTTTGCTGTTTTAATGAAGAAAAACCAACATGACGCTCATAACACAGAGGACAGTCTGGTATTTTTTTATTTATTGGTTTATTTGATAAGGGACAGTGTACATTAATAAAAGCAATGCTGTAAATGCGCCAGAGTGAGTGAGTGACTGAAGTGTTTTAAAACATCCATTGTTCAGTTTTCTGGAAGTTTTTTTGTGAAATGTTTTCTATAAAATATTTGCTCTGCTGTAACGAGACGAGTTAGAATAGTTTTGAGGACACAGACCTGTCAATCAAACACTGACTTGGACACGCCCCTCCATCTGCTGTCAATCAAACACTGACTTGGACACGCCCCTCCATCTGCTGTCAATCAAACACTGACTTGGACACGCCCCTCCATCTGCTGTCAATCAAACACTGACTTGGACACGCCCCTCCATCTGCTGTCAATCAAACACTGACTTGGACACGCCCCTCCATCTGCTGTCAATCAAACACTGACTTGGACACGCCCCTCCATCTGCTGTCAATCAAACACTGACTTGGACACGCCCCTCCATCTGCTGTCAATCAATGACAGATGGGGATACGCCCCTCCAGCTGCTGTCAATCAAACACTGACTTGGACACGCCCCTCCAGTATTTCTTACACATTTTAAAACACGTTGAACTAAATGTGATTTTTGGACTCTAAATAAATCGGTTTTATGAAGACGGTTCAGGACCATCGCCCCCTAGAGGCAAGAAAAGTAGCTTCACTTTAATACTGTGTGTGTTTGTGTGTTTGCTGTTTTTAAACTGACTGTTTTTTGGTAATAAAACACTTCCTGTTACTCTGACAGAGTTTTCAGTCTAAATGCAATTATATAAATATGAAGTTTTAAAGTAGAAATCTGGTGATTTTGTATTTTTATATTTGTCTCTTATGACTCTGACTTCCTGTTTGATGAAAGCAGTTGAAGTGACGGATGAAGTTTAGTATTGAAAGCAGTTGAAGTGACGGATGAAGTTTAGTGATTAAAGCAGTTGAAGTGACGGAGCAGTTGAAGTGACGGTTGAAGCGATGAAGCAGTTGAAGTGACGGTTGAAGCGATGAAGCAGTTGAAGTGACGGTTGAAGCGATGAAGCAGTTGAAGTGACGGTTGAAGCGATGAAGCAGTTGAAGTGATGGTTGAAGCGATGAAGCAGTCGTCATTTAAGTCTTCATTGTAGTGAACTGTTTTGATCTGAAGTGAAGAAAGTGAACGACATTGAAGTGTTGAAATAAACAGAAACACTTTATCTTGTATGAGAGCTCTTTATTGTCTTCCTGGGGCAATCGTCTGTCACTTCCATGTTGTTGACATCACATCACACACTTCACTTCTTTAGACAGCACCATGTTCAGGAAGCACGCCTCCTGTTGACCTACAGCTGTGACATCATCATTACACTGTGTGACATCATCACTACACTGTGAATGTGCTGGATAACGATGGAAGATAACACCAGCGGGACACATTCAGGCTTTATTCATCAAAAATAAAAACACTCTTCTTTGACAACAAACAAACATGGAGGATGGGGAAAGGGGGCGGGGCCACTATAAGGGGGCGGGGCCACATGTGGAGCGAGGGGGAGGTGGGGGTTAAAGATTGAGGACAAGCGGCACATTCACAGTTTTAAGGTGAGCACAGGAGGATGTTTGGGGGGGTTGGAGGTTCTGAAACAATGACATCACTTCCTTTTAACGAGCCGTCAGAATAAAAAAAAAAAGTTTGCCTCTTGTTGGATGTTTGGATCTGATCTGGGAACTGGTTAGCTCGTCATCAGTGAGGGTTAAAATAAGATGGGGGTGTGTGGGGGGGCGCTGGAAGAAGATGGACACCCAGACCAGGTCTCTGTAGACCGGGTCCCTCTAGACCAGGTCCCTCTAGAAGCACTTGCGGTGGACGATGGAGGGTCCGGCCTCGTCGTACTCCTGCTTGCTGATCCACATCTGCTGGAAGGTGGACAGGGAGGCCAGGATGGAGCCGCCGATCCAGACCGAGTACTTCCTCTCTGGGGGGGCGATGATCTGCAGGACAACAAACAGGTTTAGACTCTGTGGACCAGCCCCCTGTACCTCAGACAGGTGTGTCTGTCTCTCACCTTGATCTTCATTGTGCTGGGGGCCAGAGCCGTGATCTCCTTCTGCATGCGGTCTGCGATACCCGGGTACATGGTGGTCCCACCGGAGAGCACGTTGTTGGCGTACAGATCTTTACGGATGTCGATGTCACACTTCATGATGCTGTTGTAGGTCGTCTCATGAATACCTGCTGACTCCATACCTAAAGAAAGAGGGACGAGGAGGTGAGACAGGCAGGGGACAGACAGGTGAGACAGGCAGGGGGACAGACAGGCAGAGACACAGACAGTAGACAGGCAGACAGACCAATGAAGGAGGGCTGGAACAGGGTCTCTGGACAGCGGAACCTCTCGTTGCCGATGGTGATCACTTGTCCGTCTGGAAGCTCGTAGCTCTTCTCCAGAGACGACGATGTCGCCGCCGTCCCCATCTCATTCTCAAAGTCCAGAGCTACGTAGCAGAGCTTCTCCTTGATGTCTCTGACAATCTCCCTCTCAGCTGCAGGGAGACAGGCACCGGGTCAGACAGACATTACCATGGTAACACTAACCTGTCACACTAACGTACCCGCGGTGACGAAGCTGTAGCACTAACGTACCCAAAGCTGTAACAGTAACGTACCCGCAGTGACGAAGCTGTAGCACTAACGTACCCGAAGCTGTAACAGTAACGTACCCGCGGTGACGAAGCTGTAGCACTAACGTACCCGAAGCTGTAGCACTAATGTACCCGCGGTGACGAAGCTGTAGCACTAACGTACCCGCGGTGACGAAGCTGTAGCACTAACGTACCCGTGGTGACGAAGATGTAGCACTAACGTACCCGTGGTGACGAAGATGTAGCACTAACATACCTGCCAGCGGCGGCTGGCCCATAGAGGGCGCTAGGGCGTGGCCCCCCCTTGAGCCACAGAAAAAAAAATAATAATAATAATAAATTATACAAATTGTCAATATTTGTGTTTTTTAAATATGGAATGCACCCAGTAATAAGTGTATATAATAAAATATGATATCTGTGCAAAATATATGCTTTGCTTGCACGTCCTCTACGCCTGTCTGCATGTCTCAGCAGCGCTGGGGCCATTGAGAAATGGCCCACAGGAGGCGGGTCTATGAAGCAGTTTAGCCAATTGCTGATTAAAGATATAAATGTGTGACATACAATTTAGCCAATCAGCGTCCTCAAATACATTCAGCTTGGGGCCAAATCTGTATTGCCCCGAGCTGCGCGTCCTCATCGGGACTAGTCTCTACAGGCGAGCGCGAGCATTATTCCTCCAAGACCCGTTTGAGAGGAGAACTTTGGTGGAGAAACTGCAATGAAAGAGCTGATTCCAGATCAACCTGA
Organism: Leptoclinus maculatus; assembly: GCA_032191485.1. Classification (NCBI taxonomy): domain Eukaryota; kingdom Metazoa; phylum Chordata; class Actinopteri; order Perciformes; family Stichaeidae; genus Leptoclinus; species Leptoclinus maculatus. The sequence goes on from JAVDOI010000145.1 coordinate 56,193, forward strand.
CCTCACAATCAGACAGCAGACTAGCGGGAAAGGGAAGCAGTACATCTACTTATTATTTATTATATTATTATTATATTATACTTATTATTAACTTATCTAGTAGCTGTACACCACCAGAAAGGTCTGGCTAACATACTAACATACCCGCGGTGCACTAACGTACCCGCAGTGATGAAGCTGTAGCGCTAACGTACCCGCGGTGATGAAGCTGTAGCGCTAACGTACCCGCGGTGATGAAGCTGTAGCGCTAACGTACCCGCGGTGATGAAGCTGTAGCGCTAACGTACCCGCGGTGATGAAGCTGTAGCGCTAACGTACCCGCGGTGATGAAGCTGTAGCGCTAACGTACCCGCGGTGATGAAGCTGTAGCGCTAACGTACCCGCGGTGATGAAGCTGTAGCGCTAACGTACCCGCGGTGCACTAACGTACCCGTGGTGACGAAGCTGTAGCCGCGCTCCGTAAGGATCTTCATGAGGTAGTCGGTGAGGTCGCGACCCGCTAGGTCCAACCTCATGATGGCGTGAGGGAGAGCGTAGCCCTCATAGATCGGAACGTTGTGGGTCACCCCGTCTCCAGAGTCCAGCACGATACCTGGAGGGGGAGACAGGTAGAGACAGAGACAGACATACAGGTACAGACAGAGACAGACAGGTAGAGAGAGACAGAAGGGCAGAGAGACAGACAGACAGGTGAGTGTGTCTTGCAGCATCATTTAAATGAAGATGACATGTTTTTATGATTCATGAATATAATTCACTCATTAACATTCTCATGTTTCAGTCTTCTACATGTGATGTCACAGTGAGGTCACAGTGATGACGAGATGAACACGTGAAGAAGATGAAGAGTGAGGTCCAACCTGTGGTGCGTCCGGAGGCGTACAGCGACAGGACGGCCTGGATGGCAACGTACATGGCCGGAACATTAAAGGTCTCGAACATGATCTGAAAACACACATATTATTATTATTATTATTATTAGTTGTATTATTATTTGTATTATTATTATTATTAGTTGTATTATTATTTGTATTATTATTATTATTAGTTGTATTATTATTATTGTTATTTATATTAGTATTAGTAGTATTATTATTGTTATTATTACTGCTTTCTAATTTTCTCTCTGTGATGAAGTATAATGTAGTATAGTGTACTACATTATCAGTAGTACCATCAGTAGTACCACCAGTAGTACTACCAGTAACCATCAGTATTAGTACTATCAGTAGTACCATCAGTAGTAGTACCATCAGTAATACCATCAGTAGTACTATTAGTAGTACTATCAGTAGTAGTACTATCAGTAGTACTAACAGTAGTATTAGCAGTGGTACCTTTGTCATCTTCTCCCTGTTAGCTTTAGGGTTCAGAGGAGCTTCAGTCAGGAGGGTGGGATGTTATGTAGTATAATGTTATGTATTGTGCAATGTACTATAGTGTAGTTCCATCAGTGGTAGTATCTGTAGTAGTACTATCAGTAGTATTATTAGTAGTACTATGTGTAGTAGTACCTGTGTAATATTCTCCCTGTTAGCTTTAGGGTTCAGAGTAGCTTCAGTCAGGAGAGTGGGATGTTGTTATGTAGTATAATGTTATGTATTGTGTACTGTGGTATGGTGTAGTACCATCAGTAGTAGTACTATCAGTACTATTAGTAGTATTAGTAGTAGTAGTACCTGTGTCATCTTCTCCCTGTTAGCTTTAGGGTTCAGAGGAGCCTCAGTCAGCAGAGTGGGATGTTCTTCTGGAGCGACTCGCAGCTCGTTGTAGAATGAGTGATGCCAGATCTGACCAATCACAGAGCAGATGACATCATCAGAGTTATTGATCTGGATCAATACTACGTGTTATTAGTATTTTGTATATTAATATGTGGATCAGAGACCTTCTCCATGTCATCCCAGTTGGTGATGATTCCGTGTTCGATGGGATATTTCAGGGTCAGGATTCCTCTTTTACTCTGAGCCTCGTCTCCTACATAGCTGTCCTTCTGTCCCATACCCACCATCACTCCCTGAGAGACAGACAGGCAGGGAGAGAGGCAGACAGGCAGGGAGACAAGGAGACAGACAAGCAGGGAGAGAGAGACCAGGAGGGAGAGAGACAGACAGGTCAGTGTTCATCATAAAGACAAGTGATTCAAAGAAAAACGTCAGAACATTTAAAAACAATACAGAAAATGTATTTAATTCTATTTAAATCTGTTTCTTGGACTGCAGTCCTCAATCAGGTTGTGGGAGAAAAATGTATTTGTGTAAAATCAATGATATCCAATAATTTGAAATGTATTCATGTAGACGAGAAGAAGACGAGTGATGAAGGAGACTGTGGTTGATCTGTTATGACTTGTCCGAGGTACACAGTTTAACTTGTCTAGGTGAAAGTTCAGAGGAGGAGGAGGACATCTCCGAAGGGGGGGAGACTTAGGGTAGAATGGAGGTATAAAGCAATGTACAATACTATTGTGAAGCTAGTTGACTCCGTCATAAAGTCAAAAGAAGCTGAGCTACAATGGGAAAAAAACACAACATTTGGCGAGCCAGCCAGGAGGAGGACTCCACGGGGACCTTTGCTCTCTCAAAGACTGAACATGAGCTCAACATAGAGGTAAAGCTAATGTTCTTCATTGGTGGTGTCGGTCTGTGAGGAGGAAGGGACGGCTGTGAAGGTGTGGAATGTTCCCCGGGACGTCCTAAAACCTGAAACTTTTATTCAGTAACAGTGTTTTTGAACCCCACTAACTAATTCACGTTTTAATTATAAGTATAGTATAATTCTGAGTGAAATAATTCTGATTGGACTGGCACATTGTTAAAAGTTTAAAAGAGGGAATAAATAAAGAGTTGAACTGCATCCACAGCGCGGCCTGTCCACATGCGTATGACTTGAACCAATCACTGCCTCCTCTCCAGCGTTAGCATTAGCATTAGCATTAGCTCGTGGGTCACCTGGTGGCGTGGCCGGCCCACGATGGAGGGAAACACGGCTCTGGGGGCGTCGTCTCCAGCGAAGCCGGCCTTACAGAGACCTGATCCATTATCACAGACCAGAGCGGTGCTCTCCTCATCATCACACATGACTGGAGGGTGGTGGAGACGATGGAGATGATGAAGACGATGGAGACGAGTCACACTGAGGACAGACACACTGATTATTGATTATTAATTATTGATTAGTGAAACCAGGAGAGTTGTTCTGGAGCTCTACTGGTTGAAGTACTTTCTAGTTCTACTACATCTCAGAGTAAATATTGTACTTTTACTTCTCTACATTTATCTGACAGCTTTAGCATATATATATATATATTTATATATATATATATATATATACATAAATATATATATATATATATATACATAAATATATATAAATATATATATATATATATATAGTACTTATTCTGCAGAGTATGTGTACACTGTAGTACTACTACTTGTGCTGAAAAGATCAGAGCACTACACACGTTACGAGGTTTGAATGTTAAAAACACGTAACTCCTCTGAGACAAACACTAAATACTTCTGATCCTCCAAATCACCAAAATTGGAGTTGTGTGGTTTTCACGTGACATTACCCCCCCCCCCCCCCCCCCCCCCCCCACACACACACACACACACACACACACACACACACACGCACACACAGGGCTCCACTACTGTCTGAATGAACAACAAAGCACTCTGGGAAAACTTCCTAATTAGGGCATGAAGCTGAGTCCTGACTGTGTTTGGTAGTTTCTCTCTCAGGGTTCAGTCTGTCTCACTCGCCCTCTATACTGTCTGTCTGTTTGTCTCTCTCTCTCTCTCTCTGTCTGTCTCACTCTGACCTGTCTGTCTCTCTCTGACCTGTCTGTCTCACTCTGATCTGTCCGTCTCACTCTGATCTGTCTGTCTCACTCTGACCTGTCTGTCTCTCTCTGACCTGTCTGTCTCACTCTGACCTGTCTGTCTCACTCTGACCTGTCTGTCTCACTCTAACCTGTCCGTCTCACTCTGATCTGTCTGTCTCACTCTGACCTGTCTGTCTCTCTCTGACCTGTCTGTCTCACTCTGACCTGTCTGTCTCACTCTGACCTGTCTGTCTCACTCTAACCTGTCCGTCTCACTCTGATCTGTCTGTCTCACTCTGACCTGTCTGTCTCTCTCTGACCTGTCCGTCTCACTCTGACCTGTCCGTCTCACTCTGATCTGTCCTTCTCACTCTGACCTGTCTGTCTCACTCTGACCTGTCCGTCTCACTCTGATCTGTCCTTCTCACTCTGACCTGTCTGTCTCACTCTGACCTGTCTGTCTCACTCTGATCTGTCTGTCTCACTCTGACCTGTCTGTCTCTCTCTGACCTGTCCGTCTCACTCTGATCTGTCTGTCTCACTCTGACCTGTCCGTCTCACTCTGACCTGTCTGTCTCACTCTGACCTGTCTGTCTCACTCTGATCTGTCTGTCTCACTCTGACCTGTCTGTCTCTCTCTGACCTGTCCGTCTCACTCTGATCTGTCTGTCTCACTCTGACCTGTCTGTCTCTCTCCGACCTGTCTGTCTCACTCTGACCTGTCCTTCTCACTCTGACCTGTCTGTCTCTCTCTGACCTGTCTGTCTCACTCTGACCTGTCCTTCTCACTCTGACCTGTCTGTCTCTCTCTGACCTGTCCGTCTCACTCTGATCTGTCTGTCTCACTCTGACCTGTCTGTCTCTCTCTGACCTGTCCGTCTCACTCTGATCTGTCTGTCTCACTCTGACCTGTCTGTCTCTCTCCGACCTGTCTGTCTCACTCTGACCTGTCCTTCTCACTCTGACCTGTCTGTCTCTCTCTGACCTGTCTGTCTCACTCTGACCTGTCCTTCTCACTCTGACCTGTCTGTCTCTCTCTGACCTGTCTGTCTCACTCTGACCTGTCTGTCTCTCTCTGACCTGTCTGTCTCACTCTGACCTGTCTGTCTCTCTCTGACCTGTCCTTCTCACTCCGACCTGTCTGTCTCTCTCCCTCACAGTGATCATATTTAGTCATTCAATTTGGGATTCAAATATTTATCAGCAGGAGAGAGTTGGTGCATTGTGGCCTCATTTATATACATACATATATATACATATAGTGTATATATATGTATGTATATGTATATATGTGTATGTATACTCTAATTATCTTTATAGCCTAAAGTAAAACATAAATGTTGAATCTGTTCTTATAATCAATAAATCTGTAGACGTAAACCTTTAAAATCATAAATCAATAGTTTATATAATTACTCCCTTTCTTTAAATGAATAAATCTCATGTCCCTCAACACTGTCTCACCTCCTGTCCCTCTTAAAAAAGACAGGCGGTGAGACATCCATCTTTAAAAGCACAGATCAATAGTTACGATAGGTTTAAATTATTTCATTAATTGAGATCAATAAATCCTGATCTTAACTTAACTGTATATGTATTTAATCATGATGAAGACCATCATATTTGGTTGAAAGTTATTTCCAAATTTAACTTAAACATTAAAACATTTTAATTATTATTCAGGATAATTATTTAAACCACGAAATATTTGTATGTCGATGAAATTGACCTAAAAAAAGAGATCAGTTTGTTCCTCTGGGCTTCCGTAGTTTGATTTGTGAGGGCCTGTCAGTCATGTCTCAGGGCAGAAACTCAACATGAAGGCAATGAAAGCTTCGACTCAGCACCTCAACACCAGACCTCACTCAGTCACTCAGTCACTCAGTCACTCAGTCACTCAGTCACTCAGTCACTCAGTCACTCAGTCACTCAGTCACTCAGTCACTCAGTCACTCAGTCAATCAGTCACTCAGTCACTCAGTCACTCAGTCACTCAGTCACTCAGTCACTCAGTCAATCAGTCAATCAGTCACTCAGTCAATCAGTCACTCAGTCACTCAGTCACTCAGTCACTCAGTCACTCAGTCACTCAGTCACTCAGTCAATCAGTCACTCAGTCACTCAGTCACTCAGTCAATCAGTCACTCAGTCAATCAGTCACTCAGTCACTCAGTCACTCAGTCAATCAGTCACTCAGTCAATCAGTCACTCAGTCACTCAGTCACTCAGTCAATCAGTCACTCAGTCACTCAATCACTCAGTCACTCAGTCACTCAGTCAATCAGTCACTCAGTCAATCAGTCACTCAGTCACTCAGTCACTCAGTCACTCAGTCACTCAGTCAATCAGTCACTCAGTCACTCAGTCACTCAGTCACTCAGTCACTCAGTCACTCAATCACTCAGTCACTCAGTCACTCAGTCACTCAGTCACTCAGTCACTCAATCACTCAGTCACTCAGTCACTCAATCACTCAGTCACTCAGTCACTCAATCACTCAGTCACTCAGTCACTCAGTCACTCAATCACTCAGTCACTCAGTCACTCAGTCACTCAGTCACTCAGTCACTCAGTCACTCAGTCACTCAGTCACTCAATCACTCAGTCACTCAGTCACTCAATCACTCAGTCACTCAGTCACTCAGTCACTCAATCACTCAGTCACTCAGTCACTCAGTCACTCAGTCACTCAGTCACTCAGTCACTCAATCACTCAGTCACTCAGTCACTCAGTCACTCAGTCACTCAGTCACTCAGTCACTCAGTCACTCAGTCACTCAATCAATCAGTCACTCAGTCACTCAATCACCAGAACACAAACAGATGTAACGGTGACTCAGCAGAACAGGAAGGAAACATCGTCTCTAAAAACAGACAAAATAAGAGTGAAGTCTGCTGTGAAGCTGTGAATCTGAAGCTTCAACATGAGGGAGAGGAGACAGGGAAGGAGATGGAGGAGGAGGTGAAGGAGCAGAGGAGACAGGGAAGGACATGGAGGAGGTGAAGGAGCAAAGGGGACAGGAAAGGAGATGGAAGGGCAGAGGAGACAGTAAAGGAGATGGAGGAGCAAAGGAGACAGTAAAGAAGATGACGAGGAGATGATGGAGGAGAGGAGACAGTAAAGGAGATGACGAGAAGATGATGGAGGAGAGGAGACAGTAAAGGAGATGACGAGGAGATGATAGAGGAGAGGAGACAGTAAAGAAGATGACGAGGAGACGAAGGAGCAAAGGGGACAGGAAAGGAGATGGAAGAGCAGAGGAGACAGTAAAGAAGATGACGAGGAGATGATGGAGGAGAGGAGACAGTAAAGAAGATGACGAGAAGATGATGGAGGAGAGGAGACAGTAAAGGAGATGACGAGGAGATGATAGAGGAGAGGAGACAGTAAAGAAGATGACGAGAAGATGATGGAGGAGAGGAGACAGTAAAGAAGATGACGAGAAGATGATGGAGGAGAGGAGACAGTAAAGGAGATGACGAGGAGATGAAGGAGGAGAGGAGACAGTAAAGGAGATGACGAGGAGATGATAGAGGAGAGGAGACAGTAAAGGAGATGGAGGAGGTGAAGGAGCAGAGGAGACAGGAAAGGAGATGAAAGAGGAGAGGAGACAGTAAGGAGTAGAAGGTGTCAAAGGAGAAAACAACTATCTTCAGTTCAATTGAGAGGAGGATTAAAGAGGAGGTGAAACGAGGTACAAGAGGTCTTTAGAGAGGAGGTGAAACGAGGTACAACAGTTCGTCTGCAGCACAATGAGAGGAGAAAAGGAGGTCCGGTTAAGAGAGTAAAGAAAAGACGACACGATGCAAGTTTATAACACAGTTATACTTAAAGGAGAGGAGGTGAAGGGGAGGTGAAGAGGAGGTGAAACAGGAAGAGTAGATCAGATGTTCAAAGAAGAGACAGCAGAAGACATTTTGCAGAGTTTGTCACATTTACAGTGAGAAGAGAGGAGCACAGATGAAAGGAGGTGAAGCAGGAGGTGATGGAGGTCTTACCGTGGTAGTGAAGGGCCTGTGGGACGTGGGGGGGGGCAGGACAGAAGTGAGAGTCTAAGTTGCTGCGACTGAGTATATCAACCCTGCACCTCCTCCATCCATCCCTCCATCCCAAACATGGCCTGGGCCTCCTGCCTCCTCCCTCCTCCGCTGTCTCTCCCTCCTCCCTCTCTTCTTCGCTTTAGTCCTTATAGGGCAGGCCCTGAGGGAGTCGGCCAATCAGACGTCTCGCAGAGTTGCCGTACTTTCTCCCATCATTCAGTGCATTCCTCACGGAGAATGAAGAATCAGTTTAACAGTACGGTGAGGAAGTACGTTACTGCAGTACAAGTACTAATACCTTACTATAAGGATACTCTGTTACAGTAAAAGTACTAATAGCACAATATAAGGATACTCTGTAACAGTAAAAGTACTAATACCTTACTATAAGGATACACTGTAACAGTAAAAGTACTAATAACACGCTATAGGATACTCTGTTACAGTAAAAGTACTAATAACACACTATAGGATACTCTGTTACAGTAAAAGTACTAATAACACACTATAGGATACTCTGTTACAGTAAAAGTACTAATAACACACTATAGGATACTCTGTTACAGTAAAAGTACTAATAACACACTATAGGATACTCTGTTACAGTAAAAGTACTAATAACACACTATAGGATACTCTGTAACAGTAAAAGTACTAATAACACACTATAGGATACTCTGTTACAGTAAAAGTACTAATAACACACTATAGGATACTCTGTAACAGTAAAAGTACTAATAACACACTATAGGATACTCTGTTACAGTAAAAGTACTAATAACACACTATAGGATACTCTGTAACAGTAAAAGTACTAATAACACACTATAGGATACTCTGTTACAGTAAAAGTACTAATAACACGCTATAGGATACTCTGTTACAGTAAAAGTACTAATAACACACCTATAGGATACTCTGTTACAGTAAAAGTACTAATAACACACTATAGGATACTCTGTTACAGTAAAAGTACTAATAACACACCTATAGGATACTCTGTAACAGTAAAGTACTAATAACACACTATAGGATACTCTGTTACAGTAAAAGTACTAATAACACACTATAGGATACTCTGTTACAGTAAAAGTACTAATAACACGCTATAGGATACTCTGTAACAGTAAAAGTACTAATAACACACTATAGGATACTCTGTAACAGTAAAAGTACTAATAACACACTATAGGATACTCCTGTTACAGTAAAAGTACTAATAACACACTATAGGATACTCTGTTACAGTAAAAGTACTAATAACACGCTATAGGATACTCTGTAACAGTAAAAGTACTAATAACACGCTATAGGATACTCTGTAACAGTAAAAGTACTAATAACACACTATAGGATACTCTGTTACAGTAAAAGTACTAATAACACACTATAGGATAACTCTGTAACAGTAAAAGTACTAATAACACACTATAGGATACTCTGTAACAGTAAAAGTACTAATAACACACTATAGGATACTCCTGTTACAGTAAAAGTACTAATAACACACTATAGGATACTCTGTTACAGTAAAAGTACTAATAACACACTATAGGATACTCTGTTACAGTAAAAGTACTAATAACACACTATAGGATACTCTTGTAACAGTAAAAGTACTAATAACACACTATAGGATACTCTGTAACAGTAAAAGTACTAATAACACACTATAGGATACTCTGTAACAGTAAAAGTACTAATAACACACTATAGGATACCTCTGTTACAGTAAAAGTACTAATAACACACTATAGGATACTCTGTTACAGTAAAAGTACTAATAACACACTATAGGATATACTCTGTAACAGTAAAAGTACTAATTAACACACTATAGGATACTCTGTAACAGTAAAAGGTACTAATAACACACTATAGGATACTCTGTAACAGTAAAAGTACTAATAACACACTATAGGATACTCTGTAACAGTAAAAGTACTAATAACACACTATAGGATAACCTCTGTTACAGTAAAAGTACTAATAACACACTATAGGATACTCTGTTACAGTAAAAGTACTAATAACACACTATAGGATACTCTGTAACAGTAAAAGTACTAATAACACACTATAGGATACTCTGTAACAGTAAAAGTACTAATAACACACTATAGGATAACTCTGTAACAGTAAAAGTACTAATAACACACTATAGGATACTCTGTTACAGTAAAAGTACTAATAACACACTATAGGATACTCTGTTACAGTAAAAGTACTAATAACACGCTAATAGGATACTCTGTAACAGTAAAAGTACTAAAATTTAAATAATGTTTTTTTAACTAAAAGTACTAATACCACACACTTACTTTATTACTACCACATTAACATTATTAACATTATTACTAACACATTAACATTATTACTGATACATTAACATTATTAACATTATTACTAATGTAACTGGAGGTTGACTCAGACTTGAATTCTCTCGTGTCGTCTAGTTTCTATTCTCAGCTCTGATCCACTAAAGATATTCTTACTAATCATATGACATATGACGTATTTAATATGACATATTACATATGACATATGACATATGACGTATTTAATATGACATATTACATATGACATATGACGTATTTAATATGACATATTACATATGACATATGACATATGACGTATTTAATATGGTTTATAAAGAGACTAAACTAACGGTGACTCAGCAGAACAGGAAGGAAACATCGTCTCTAAAAACAGACAAAATAAGAGTGAAGTCTTTAATATCACACTTAACCCCGTAGGCTCAGCTACGGGGTTAAGTGTCTCAAGGACACATCGACATGCGACTAACGGAGCCGGAGATCAAACCGCCGATCCTCTGATTGAAGGACGGCCCTGCTCTCCACTCAGCCACAGTCGCCCACTGTGGCTATATGTGACATAATACATAATACATAATACATAATACTAATACATAACATAATACATAATACATAATACAAGCCTCCGTGATCTCAGTCCCCTTCAGGACTCTACTGATCTCTGACTGTCTGACTCACAGATGTTTGATCAGATCAGTTATTAAAGGAGCGTTTCAGAGATAATAATAATATTAATTGATTAACAGATAACATAATAGTTCATATAAGTGACCTCTGGTTACTATTTGACTTTACTCTCTGTCTCACCTCCTCATATGGAAGTGTAACATGTTCACACATAAACAATGACATCATCAGTTTACATGATGGAGACCAGGACGGATGGAGACCAAACACAGAGACGTGTTGGGACGACTGGACAGGAAAGGACAGTAGTTAAACTAAAGACATCAATAAAGACAGGGAGGGAGGG
>JAVDOI010000145.1:67574-77574 GCA_032191485.1 Leptoclinus maculatus
GAGAGAGAGAGACTGAGAGGAGGAGAGACAGGGAGAGCCGGAGAGTGAGAGACAGAGAGAGAGAGACAGGGATGTAGAGAGAGCGAGAGAGGAGAGATGAGAGAGTGACAGAGAGAGAGAGAGAGAGAGAGACAGAGAGAGAGAGAGAGAGACAGGAGAGATGAGATGGAGTCAGGGAGAGAGAGAGACAGAGAGAGAGAGAGAGAGTTGGACAGAGAGAGACAGGAGGGAGAGAGAGAGAGAGAGAGAGAGAGATGGAGAGAGAGAGAGAGACAGTGGAGAGAGAGAGAGAGAGGGAGGGGGGAGAGAGGAGAGGAGAGAGAGAGTAGAGAGAGAGAGAGAGGAGAGAGAGAGAGAGAGAGAGAGAGAGAGAGAGACAGAGAGAGGAGAGAGAGAGACAGGGAGAGTAGAGAGAGCAGAGAGAGAGAGAGACAGAGAGAGAGAGAGAGAAGTGAGAGGAGAGAGAGACCAGAGAGAGAGATAGAGAGAGAGAGGAGAGAGTGACGAGAGAGAGAGAGAGAGAGAGACAGAGAAGAGAGAGACGAGTGAGAGAGAGAGAGAGAGAGAGAGCAGAGAGAAGAGAGACAGGAGAAGGAGAGACGAGAGAGAGAGAGAGAGAGAGCGACAGAGAGACAGAGAAGACAGAGAGAGAGAGTGAGAGGAGAGAGATTGAGAGAGAGAGAGAAGAGAGGAGAAGGAGAGAGAGACAGAGAGAGAGAGAGAAGGGAAGAGAGAGAGAGAGAGACAAGAGAGGAGAGAGAGACAGAGAGAGAGAGAGAGAGAGAGACCAGAGAGAGAGAGAGACGAGAGAGAAGAGAGAAGAGAGAAGAGAGAGAGAGACAGAGAGAGAGAGAGACAGAGAGAGAGAGAGAGACAGAGACAGGAAGAGAGAGAGCAGAGAGACAGAGAGAGAGGAGAGAGAGAGAGAGAGAGAGACAGAGAGAGAGAGAGACAGAGACAGAGAGAGAGACAGAGAGAGAGAGAGGAGATATTTCTGATGATTCACTCAAATAATTTATATCTAAATTAAACTTGAAATGAGCTACACATGATGAGAAAGACCAGGTCCAGGGTGTGCAGGTGTGTACAGGTGAGGACAGGTCCAGGTGTGTACAGGTGAGGACAGGTCCAGGTGTGTACAGGTGAGGACCAGGTCAGTGTGTACCAGGTGAGGACCAGGTGTGCAGTTAGGGTACAGGTGAGGACAGGTCCAGGTGGTCCAGGTGAGGACAGGTCAGGTGTGTACAGGAGAGCGTCATTTAGACTCTCAGAGGATCTAAATCTATAAATAGAATCTGTTTGTGACTGAACTTGGTCCGACAGTAAAACTTGTCTCTCTTGTTTCTTTCTTTTCTCTTCTGCAGTATCTGTTGACTCTGTCTCGGGGGGGGGGGGTCAGTAGTCGGACACGTTTTTAATTCCTCTCTGAGTTTGGAGGAATGACTCCAGAATGTATCTTTATGAGCATGTTTGGTGTTGTAGTTTATTAACAGCTGTTAACAGCTCTCACTGGAGACTACTGGACATCGCTGGGTAACCATCATCACCTCTGAGTTACAGCATTATATTGATGAACAGTAGAGCGTGCATTCACGCTGCTCTGACTGTCATGAGAGACACAAGACACACATTTAGATGAAACGTGCTGAAACATTGTGTTCATGTTCACAGCAGTGAAACGTTTCAACATCCAGTCAGCACACTGAGCACAGATAGTGAAGAGATAGAACTCTACTGTGTAAAGGGAACACTGCTGTTAACAAGAACCGGATGTGTTTAAAGTGTTTGTTCATATAGCAGTACTTTTAAAATAAAAGTGCACAATACACTACTTTAGAATTCATTATTGAACTTTGCCATAACAATTGAGAGTAATCGCAAATAACTTCATGCGATTAATCGCAATTAAAATTTATAATTGTTGCCCAGCACTAATGTATATATATATATATATATATATAATATCGCCGTTGACGAGCGTGAACTTTTATTCTAAAATAAGGTCCCATATTCGTCTCTTTATTATGGTAAGAGCGTGTTGAGAATGGACTTCAAATAAAAGCATTCTACAGTTTTATTAAGAAGTAAATAACATCAAAGACATTTATTGATCCACACTTCATATTAATGTATTATTTATTATTATTATTAATGATGTCATTCATCTTTAAAGTAACAGACTAAAAATATTTTATTATTTAAATTAATTTAAATATTAAAATGTATTTAATTAAAGAATACATTAACTTAAGTTATCTTATTTGAATATATGAATAAATATTAAACGGATCAGAAGAATCACGTGATGAACGATCAATAAAAACCAACGTTGAGCTTCTTTATTTCATTGGTTTTAGAATCATGACATCACTTCTGTTTGTAATCAATACACTTACCTTTCAAATAAGACGTCAGGTTAAGGATGAATTATTGATCTCTGTGTATCTATAATCAATAAACATACCTTTCAAAATGAGACGTCAGGTTAAGGATTAATTATTGATCTCTGTGTTCTGTAATCAATAAAACATACCTTCAAAATAAGACGTCAGGTTAAGGATGAATATTGATCACTGTGTTCTGTAATCAATATTTATATTCAAAAGAAGCTTCAGAAGGATTTTAGGGTATTTAATATCATCTGTTTGGTCACGTGATGCATTCTGGGAATTGATTGATTGATTAAATATTGATCAGTTAAAATCAGCACGAGCTCACTCTGCTCAGACAGAGAAGAGAAGAAGACAGAGCGAAGAAGAGAAGAAGGCAGGAGAGAAGAAGACAGAAAGCTCGGGAGGAAAGTCAATCAGTTTACCAGCTTGTTGTCGGTTTGATGTCCACGAGCTGTCACGTGAGAGGGAGACCCGGTCACACCTAGCACCGGGACCCGGACCCGGTCTCAGCACTAAAGGGTCCTGAATGAGGTGGAAGCTCTGGTGAAACGTGCTGAAAGCTCCGGCAGCTGCTTCAAAAGATGGTGGAGCTCAAAGATCGTCTCCGCATGAAGATGACTCAGTCACTGCTCCGGTTTCACAGGAGAGTGGGTGTTGACTCTGCGCATGCGCACCAATTGCTGCCAAAGAGGAGAATAAAAAGATAGTGACATCTCACTCTGACACATCTTCTGGGAAGAGGAAGTGATCGAGGACATACCGGAAGTCATTGTTTCCGGACATCTGGGCGTTTCAAAATAAATTTTAAATAAATGCTGATGTATACTCATTTACTTCAAACTTAAAGGATACACACACGAAGACATGTACAAAAACACAAATACTTACTTTTATTACTTGTATATTTGACTATTATAAACTGTAGTTTAATTACAGTTTTTACATATACATAAACTAAACTAAAGAGTAGAAACACTTTTATTCTGAAAGTTCACATTCCCTGTCTGATCTTGTTTGTTTTGTTTTGCTTCAGGCCCTGAGTTTGGCTGTGACGCACTTCCGGTTCCCTGCAGCGTGTTTCTTCTTGTTTGAGATCAGATGACAGGCGGAAGTTTAGAGATCAAATAACAAAATAAAAGTCTTCAGAATAAACAGTAGAACGAGTTTATTTCTTAAACTTGTGCAGCTGTTTCCAGACTGTTGATCATCAGTCAAGCTCCACATAGTGACCGGAAGTACAGACTACAAAATAAAATATAGAACCATGACCATGTTTTTTTTAAATCAATAATATTGTATTTTTAATATTTCATAAAACCCGTAGAGATGAAATATGTTGAAAACATTTTCTCTTCTCTTTGGAGATCAATTATTTCAGTAAAAATCAACCGATTCTCTGATTTAAGTTTCCTGATGAAACTAAAAAGAAGAACCAACAATTAATAATAATTATAGAATCAATATGTCGTTAAAATCAATGTTCAGTAATCAAACAGGAGATGAATGAGACAGATTTAACTCCTCCTCTCTTCTTCAGTGAGCTTTATTTTGAATGTTAGCCCGGAAGTGGAGGCTTTTGATGGTGTTTTGTGTTTGACGTCCAGGTGTGTTCTCGTCATGGGGGCTTCGTGTACTCTGAGGTAAGAACACTTTTCTTTGTTTTATGTCTTTAATCTTCTGTTCGATGCTTTAATCTCGTGTTTTTACACTTTTAACACTTCCGGTTTCTGTTCAAGTCTCAGGTGAGAGAAAGTTACTCCTCTGCTGATGACGTCATTCTCTTAAACCACCACACACACACACACACACACACCTTTTACTGCAGTAAAAGTAGTAATACCAAGTGTAAAATACTGTTAAAGGTAGTAATGACGTTGGTTCGATAGACACAAATACTAATATCATAAAACAACATCCCATAATATACACAGTGACAGTCAGCTGTTGGTGTTGGATCGATTGAAAATAACTTTATGTAAAGAAATAAGTAAAAGTATCAGCATCAAAATGTACTTAAAGTACCAAAAGTAAAAGTACTCTTTCTGTAGAATAATATCTATAATAATATATATATATAATTATAATAATAGTGAATCTGCTGAGTCATCACGTGATGTGATGAGGTCATGTGATCAACATCTGGAAACAATCAGAAACATTTAAAATATGTGAAGAATGTAAAACAGAGAAACACTTTGTTCATAGGTGAATATTACTCAGTAGATGTTAAATACACACATATACATATACTGTATGTATACACACACACATATATACAGTATATATATGTGTGTGTGGGGGGGTAGTTAGACAACTGAACTGGTTTATTTCACTTTTGTAGAACTAAGAGAGAATGAGGAAAGATAATAAAACATATATCCTCCTCCTCCTCCTCCTCCTCTCTCTCTCCTCCTCCTTCCTCCTCCTCCTCTCCTCTCCTCCTCCTCCTCCTCCTCCTCCTCCTCCTCCTCCTCCTCCTTCCTCCACCTCCTCCTCTCCCTCCCTCCTCCTCCTCCTCTCTCCTCCTCCTCCTCCTCCTCCTCTCCTCCTCCTCTCCTCCTCCTCCTCTTCCTCCTCCTCCTCTCCCTCATCTCCTCCTCCTCCTCCTCCTCTCCCTCCTCCCTCCTTCCTCTTCCTCCTCTCCTCTCCCTCTCCCTCCTCCTCCTCCTCCTCCTCCTCCTCCTCCTCCTCCTCTCTCCCTCCTCCTCCTCTCTCCTCCTCCTCTTCTCTATCTCTCTCCTCCTCCTCCTCCTCTCTCCTCACTCCTCCTCTTCCTCTTCTCTTCCTCCTCCTCCTCCCTCTCTCCTCTCCTCTCCTCCTCCTCCTCCTCCTCTCCTCCTCCTCCTCTCCCTCCTCCTCCTCCTCCTCCTCCTCCTTCCTCCTCCTCCTCCTCCTCCTCCCTCCTCCTCCCCTCCTCTCCCTCCCTCCTCCTCCTCCTCCTCCTCCTCTCCTCCTCTCCTCTTCCTCCTCTCCCTCCCTCTTCCTCCTCCTCCCCTCCTCCTCTCCCTCCTCCTCCTCCTCCTCCTCCTCCTCCTCCTCCTCCTCCTCCTCCTCCTCCTCCTCCTCTCCTCTCCTCCTCCTCCCTCCTCCTCCTCCTCCTCCTCCTCTCCCTCCTCCTCCTCTTCCTCCTCCTCCTCTCCCTCCTCCTCTCAGCCTGCCTGTCAGTCAGCGTATGATGGAGATGTGCACCTCCTCTATAAGCTCCTCCTCAATGACTCCTCCCACCTGAACGTTCATGACCGTCACAACGGGGACACGCCCCTCATCGCGGCATGTCGCCATGGTAACCTGAGGGCGGTCCGGTACCTGCTGGACAACGGGGCCGACGTCCAGCTGACCAACGAGGTGAGCCCACGATGAGGTCATCGATGAGGTCATGGTGTGGGCGTGTCTGAACTAACGTGTCTCTTGTCTCAGAAACAGAGGACGTGTCTTCACTATGTGTCCAAGAGGAGCTTCTCTCTGATGGATTACCTCATGATCACACTCCTCATGCCCATCATGCTGCTGGGGTACTTCCTCATGGTACATGTATATATATATAAATACATATATATACATAAATACATATATATATATATATATATATATATATATATGTATATATACATATATATATATATATATATATTTATAGTCCTGTTCATTGGTAAACCTGCTGCTGCTAAGCTAACCGTTTGTTTAATGAGTAAACAGAACAGTTAGCTTAGCAGCAGCAGGTTTACCAATGAACAGGACTATATATATATATATGTACATACATACATACGTACATACGTACATACGTACGTACATACGTACATACATACATACATACGTACATACATACATACATACATATCAGTGGTGGGCCGTGCATTTCATACCTGGGCCTTCAGTGCTGTCCGACTACAGTTCCATCTCCTAATAACCTCATGATGCTGCCACAGCTACGGTTATTATTTGTTTCTCGGGGTGTAGCAATACACGTATTCGTATTAAACCGTTCGGTACGAGGCTTACGAACCGAACAATACTTTTGAATAATACTAGTGCGTTTGGAAAATGCAGAAGCTTAAATTGTGGGAAATATAATGTTTTCGGTGGACTTTGCTCAAACTGGCAACCCACATGACGTAACAGACAGCTGTCTGACACTCCGACCCCGGAAGAAAAAGATTCTACACCGACGCTAAACTAGCTTAGCGGAAAAGAACAGCAGCACACACGCTACACTCTCTCCACAGCGTTTAGCTGTTCTCTACTGATTCAAACAGCGCTAAAGCAATCGCCACACAATCCCCATTTCTCCAGACCATCATTCTCACTTTGTAAAAGAAAACAAAACTCCAAACAGAGAATCAAATGTCCGAAATAACCCCGCGATGACGGGATGCTTCTTCATTAACGTCAGATGCAATGTAATTAACACAATGACAAGAACAAACGCCAGTCACATATATTTATATGACAACAAAGCATGACACATCAATCCAGCAACACTGCAGCGCTAAAACAGTATTCCACCGCACACTGAAGAACACGAGCCATTCAAATATGATTCACATCAGAGGGACCAACATCAACCGTATCATAAAAACAACACCATAGACAACTGAACACAGTAGAAACACTACTGCAGATGTAAAAACACAAAAGCACTTCACTTACCAAAGCTGCTGTTCACTTAAAGACAAAGTCCATCGTCCTTTCTTTGTTAATGAAGAGTTTAATGACGCGGTTGTACAGAACATCGGTGCGTTCCAGTTCCAGCCAGAGGTCCTCCTACGAACGTGTTCGTTGAGTTGTAGATCCTCTCGGGTCTCACCAAAAGTTTTCAAAAGCACGTAGCTTGTAAGTGTCCTGTCGTGCTATGGTGTCGTGTAGCTGCCTTGGTTAGCGTAGCGTAGCTCCAAACACCAAGACGCTCAGTTGCAAATGAGACGCATTCCCAGCCATAAAATGTGAAACGCTTCTCTGATGCTGAAATACCATTCGTACAAATCCTTTTCCATGCTGGGTCAGGGCTGCTAGCTGTAGGGTTGACCGACCCTTTGATACGATGTCCAGCTTTTCCTGAAATGTCCTTCTCCAGAAATCCGTTTCTCCTCCTTCAGCCATTGAGTGTTAAAGAAACAAAGCTAGGTAAAAAAAAAAGAATCTACACCAAGCAAAACGCTAAAAATGTTAATGTCATAACTTCTTACATAGCTTTCAACTTGAACTCTTACTACTAACTTCTGCAAACTGCTTCAGCTTCAAAACAGTCACGCTAGCCCACTGACCAATCACGGCGCACGTTAATGCTGAGCCAGCTGCCCGTTAATGCTGACGTAGTTGTAGGCCAGCTAGCAGGCTCTGACACTCAAAGAATACGCCCAACATGTCAAACTAAAGATCTGATTGGTTGAAGACTATGACAATCAACAATATCGTCCCCATTCACTTAAACTGCACATGGATTCACTTGTGAGTCTGCAGGCCTCGGGCCTCTCTTCTACCTAGAGACACAGAGGTGACATCTGATTGGATAAAAGCTCTACTTAAAACAAGCTGCACTGGAAGCAGAGCAACTGAGGAAGACAGTAGCTGTGCAATGAGAACATAAGATAATGGGGAAAATATTTTTATAAATTATAATACATGTAAAATTATAAAATAGCTATAACTTTGTGATTCTGTTTAGGCCAGCAGAGAAGGCTTTGCTGGCCCTGACGGCCCACCACTGATATAAATATATGTATGTATGTATATACATACATATGTCCTGTTCATTGGGAAACCTGCTGCTGCTAAGCTAACTGTTCTGTTTATTCATTAAACAAACAGTTAGCTTAGCTCGGCGGCTAATCCACAGTTTATCAACACAGCTGTGATGACGTCGTACGTGTGTGTGTGTGTGTTAGCTACAGAAACAGAGGCAGAGTGTGTCTCTGATGAAGGCGGTGCTGAGCAGCAACGTCAACGTCGATGCTGTCGACTATGTGAGTAAAAACATCTGTTAAAACTGTTAGCCTGGTGCTAACAGACTTAGTATCATGCTAACAGATTTAGCCTGGTGCAAACGTACGTGTTTACTGAGTGTTTTTGTGTTTTATGTTGTACACGTTATACATTCATAAATTATTATATATATTTAATATTATATATATATGTTGTGTTCAGAAGGGAAACACAGCTCTTCACTACGTCTGTCAGATGAAAAGTCACCGTCTGGTTCCTCTGCTGCTGAAAGGAAACGCCGACACAAACGTCCAAAATAACGTACGTCCACAAACGCACCACGACTCAAATCAGCTGCTCGATATGACGTCATCTCTGACCTTCTTCTTCTTCTACTTCTTCTTCTTCAGGACGGAGAAACACCGCTGGACATCGCCACCAGACTAAAGTTCAAGAAGATCATCCACATGCTGAAGAAGACACAGTGAGAGACAGACAGACAGGAGGACAGACAGACAGGAGGACAGACAGACAGACAGACAGACAGACAGACAGACAGACAGACAGGAGGACAGACAGACAGGAGGATGGACAGACAGGAGGATGGACAGACAGACAGACAGACAGGAGGATGGACAGACAGACAGACAGACAGACAGACAGACAGACAGACAGACAGACAGGAGGATAGACAGACAGACAGACAGACAGGAGGATGGACAGACAGACAGACAGACAGACAGGAGGACTGGAAGACAACGAAAATGTGCAGAAAGATTTCAGTATATAAATAAATAATTTAAGAAGAGAAACAGCATTTATGTTGGAGAACAAATGCTTTTATTTTGAAGGCTCCTAAATGACAAAAAAAATGTTTTTAAGATATCGCTCTCTGGTTGTTAAAATGTCCTCAGTGTTTATTAAACAACAACGTTAGCCTAGCTTAGCACAAAGACTGTCTTTAAGATGAAACACATGTTTAATAAAAGATGGGTAAAGATGAGTGGAAACAATCTGAACATGTTTGTAGATAAGAATCATCTGATACATTTCAAATTCAGATTTTTATTTCAAAATAAACTTTATCAATAAAACCTGTGATTGTGTTTATGAGTTTATTAAGATCTGGTTCATATTTAGCAGAAATGAAAGTAAAGTATTTTAACCTCTAAATAAAGGTTTAGCTCCACCCACGATTCAAGCCTCGTGATTGGATGCTGCTGCCCCTCCCACATTGATTGACAGGTCTTTTACTTGATGAACACCAAACAAATTATTTATTTTAAAATGTGATCAACATTTGGGGATCCTAACGTTAGCATCTTATAGCCACAATGCTAACAAAGCTAAAAACAACGAATACAAAGTTCAGCTCTCGGCAGATTCACTGAGCTTCTTCACATGTTTATGTGAGGAAGATTTTCAAAATAAGAGTTGAGTAAAGTTGAAGAAAACCAATCTAGACTGGTTTGTTTGAAGTAGAAAGTTCTGGTTAAAAATAAAACAATCAACAAACAGGAAGTGTTCAGGTGTGTTACAGATTACAGTGATGTCATCGGTGAGTACGAGGAGTTTGAATCCACACTGACTATATTCAAGTTTAACACACACACACACACACACACACACACACTCTACTTATATTCCTGCAGCAGCTTCAGGATGGAGGGAAACATCTGTTCAGG
>JAVDOI010000145.1:80074-137574 GCA_032191485.1 Leptoclinus maculatus
ATAGCTTGTTAACAGGTCATGTGATAATAACTCGTTAACAGGTCATGTGATAATAACTCGTTAACAGGGCATGTGATAATAACTCGTTAACAGGGCATGTGATAATAACTCGTTAACAGGTCATGTGATAATAACTCGTTAACAGGGCATGTGATAATAACTCGTTAACAGGTCATGTGATAATAGCTCGTTAACAGGGCATGTGATAATAACTCGTTAACAGGTCATGTGATAATAACTCGTTAACAGGTCATGTGATAATAACTCGTTAACAGGGCATGTGATAATAACTCGTTAACAGGTCATGTGATAATAACTCGTTAACAGGGCATGTGATAATAACTCGTTAACAGGTCATGTGATAATAACTCGTTAACAGGTCATGTGATAATAACTCGTTAACAGGTCATGTGATAATAACTCGTTAACAGGTCATGTGATAATAACTCGTTAACAGGGCATGTGATAATAACTCGTTAACAGGTCATGTGATAATAACTCGTTAACAGGGCATGTGATAATAACTCGTTAACAGGTCATGTGATAATAACTCGTTAACAGGGCATGTGATAATAACTCGTTAACAGGTCATGTGATAATAACTCGTTAACAGGTCATGTGATAATAACTCGTTAACAGGGCATGTGATAATAGCTTGTTAACAGGTCATGTGATAATAGCTTGTTAACAGGTCATGTGATAATAACTCGTTAACAGGTCATGTGATAATAGCTTGTTAACAGGGCATGTGATAATAACTCGTTAACAGGTCATGTGATAATAGCTTGTTAACAGGGCATGTGATAATAACTCGTTAACAGGGCATGTGATAATAACTCGTTAACAGGTCATGTGATAATAGCTTGTTAACAGGGCATGTGATAATAACTCGTTAACAGGTCATGTGATAATAACTCGTTAACAGGGCATGTGATAATAGCTTGTTAACAGGGCATGTGATAATAACTCGTTAACAGGTCATGTGATAATAGCTTGTTAACAGGGCATGTGATAATAACTCGTTAACAGGTCATGTGATAATAGCTTGTTAACAGGTCATGTGATAATAACTCGTTAACAGGGCATGTGATAATAGCTTGTTAACAGGTCATGTGATAATAACTCGTTAACAGGGCATGTGATAATAGCTTGTTAACAGGGCATGTGATAATAACTCGTTAACAGGTCATGTGATAATAACTCGTTACCCAGATGAGGAAGTCGGGCAGCACAGATAGTTTGGTCATGGCGCTGGTGGTGAAGCTAACGGTCGCTACAGGAGCCAAACCGAAGAACAACTTGATCTTACTGGCCAGTTCTGGCAGCGTGGAGAACGCTATGAATGCTGGGGGAAAAAGACAGAGAGTTAAAATAATGTTAGTCTTTTTTTGTATGTGTGTATGTGTGTGTGTGTGTGTGTGTGTGTGTGTGTGTGTGTGTGTGTGTGTGTGTGTGTGTGTGTGTGTGTGTGTGTGTGTGTGTGTGTGTTACCTATGGTGGTTCCCTGAGAGTGTCCGATGTAGTAGATCTGGTCTTGACTCGTCACCTTCAGGATGTGGTTTACAACAGCTGGTAGATCCTTCAGAGCCATCTCATCATAACTACACACACAATATATGATCCATATATATAATACTCATAATAATAATTACACACAAACATCTGATCTTATAAACAGAGACAGCTGACGTCACACAGGTGTTTGTACCTGAACCTCCAGAAGTCCTCCTGGTCCGGTCTGAGGGTCCGGTGCTTCCTGGACCAGGTGTTTCCTCGACTGTTTCCGATCCAGACGTCGTAGCCGGCGTCGGCGAGCACGAAGCCCAGACTGGAGTTTGGAAGGTTGGTGATCCAGTTGCTGCCTGCGGCCAGTAGACCGTGCTGGAGGAAGACCGCCGGCCTCGGACCTCCAGACCCTCTAGACCCTTTAGACCCGCCACAGTAAAGGTTCAGTATGGGTTCTCAGAGGAGGACGCGTCCTCACAGAGACAGAAGACTACAGTCTCACCTGCTGAGTGTTTGAGTCCGTGTGGGATCCTGTTGACGGACAGGATGTAGTCGTCCTCCGTCAGAACCTCGTGTTCCTCTACAGGGTAACCCCAATAACGGATGATCTCCGTCTGCACACACACACACACACACACACACACACACACACACACACACACACACACACACACACACACACACACACACACACACACACACACACACACACACACACACACACACACACACACACACACACACACACACACACACACACACACACTCTTTATATTCTGCTGGTAGTTTAATCTTTAATATTACTTCATTTATTAGTTGATTAATAATCTGAATCTGTGACTAAAGCTTTCAGATAAAAGTACAATAAGTACTCTGACATGGAGTAGAGGAGGAGTATAAAAATACTCAGGTAAAGTACAAGTACACAACTTTAGTAAACGCAGTAAAACACATTGAAGCACCAACGAAGAAGAGTGTTGTTTTATTCCCGTGATTCCTGTCTTTGTTTGTTCACAGGAAACTTGAACTGTTTGTACTCACGATGTTCATGTGAACTTCAGGGTCCAGGTTCTGGTGCAGTTCACCAGAGCGCCTCAGGACAGACGGTCCGCTGTGGACGAGACCGGAGAGACCCAACACACACACACACACCACTACACACAGCATGGTCTGTCTCACACACACACACACACACAGGGTTTATTATTGGAGACTGTAACTTCCCACCCTCTCACTGAATCATGACTCAGCAGTTCTCCGGCTTCAGTCACATGGCTGATAACAGTTTAAATGTAAAAGGGAAGTGACATCATCGGTCACATGCTGCTGAACCTCGACCACGATGAACTCTGTCAGTGGACTTTCAGTCAGAACTCCTCGTCTCTACGGACCTGTTGGAGGACTGGAGGGTCACAACTCACAGCTACACTGTAGAACTCTTCTGATGTTCGGCTCAACTCTGATCTCTAACTCTGACTTAAACACAATCAAACTTTAGCTTTTCATTTGCTGTCTGATCAGTCAGTCAGTGATCATTCTCATGGAGTTCGGTGTGTTATGAGGTGACGTTTAAAGCAGGCTGGACTTTGATCAGCTGGTATCAGCTCCATGTGCTCTGTTTGTTCAGTGAGGCCTTCAGGTCAGCCGATTCTCTCTGAAGCTGCTAAACTTAAACATTTGTTTGGTAAGTAGGGTGCAGCAGCTGTTCCAGATGTTGTGATGCAGAAACCCCTCTGGATGTAATGTGTGAATGTGAAGCTGTGACGAAGTGATGAAGTGATGAAGATCATGTGAGAATGAAAGGAGACGGTTTGTGTGAACATGGAAAACGGGAAAATCAATTCAGATCACTTGACTGATTTTGGTGATGTCACACCTGATGACCTCACTATGGAAGCCCATTCCCGCCAGCAAAAAAAATAAAAAGAATCCACCCAAAAAAAATTAAAAGAATTCTAATTATTTTTATTTTTATTTTTTTTACTTTTTTTCCACCAGCAAAACAATAAAAAAAACTTTTGGTGCATCCATCCGTCATAGAAGCAGCTCTTCATAGGTTACTCTACGTTTGACATATAAATGGATTGTGAGTACATTGAAGACTTTACAACAGATGAGATACAGATGATGTTTCACGTGGATTGTACTGAGCAACGCACCCTAGAATAGAATGTTAAGCAAGAAGCAGCTCTGGAGTTTAAAGAATGAAACCAATGTGGCTGAGGTGGCGACCTTCAATAAACAGCAACTGGAAACATCTTTTTTTATTTTTGCTGGCAGAAAAAAAGTAAAAAAAAAATGTTTTTTTATTTTAGTTACCTTTTTTTTTTTTGCTTGCGGGAATGAGTTTCCATACCTCACTGACGTTACTTCCTGTTTTCTGCTTTTAGCCTTTTTTGTGTCACATTTACATTCTTTAATAAACTGATGTTATAATAAACTGACTTTATAATAAACTGATGTTATAATAAACTGATGTTATAATAAACTGATGTCATAATAAACTGATGTCATAATAAACTGATGTTTCTTCCTGTTTTTTGTGTCTTTTATAAAATGTACATGATGTTCCATATTGATGTTGAGTGTTCTGTCTGTTTTTATACTCTGTAATAAACTGTTATAATAAACTGTTATAAGAAACTGTTATAACTGTTATAAGAAACTGATTTTATGATGTTACTTCCCGTTTTTTGTCGATTGTCATCAATAACTGTTTAATTTAAAATAAAAAACATGAAGTGAATCTTCAGTTCACATTAACAGAGTTCATTGAGACGTAATAACACGTTAATAACACATTAATGAAGGACTGATCACTCACTGGTCTGCAGCTCTCTGATGATCTTTAAACTTTATGATCAGCTGTGGGGTTTTTCTTTGGTGGAAGAGAACGGCGGTGACGTCAGAGGGCGTACCTCTCTGTGATTGGTCGAATAAAGGACCGAGTTATCATTACCCGTTTGTTCTCTGATCGGATCAATGTGTTCTCTGCTCGACTTTAACTCTCTGAACGAATCAACTCAAACCGGAAACAGATAATAACAAACAGAGACCGGAAACAGAAACCTGGAGAGACCGGAAACGATGGGGAGGAAAAACAAGCTGCAGATATCAGCTGATTTGGTCTAAAAACTTAAACTTCAAAAAGTAAATAAAGAAGAGAAAACACAAAAATACAACAAAGTTCTACATAAACTAAATAAAAACACGTTTTCTTATTTTCAGGATTCAAGTCAAGTTTCACCTCGAGTCAGACTCACCTTCAGAATAAAAGCAAGTGTCACAGCATTACACATTTAAATTCTAAACTGAAATCAAAAATGAATATTTTTGAGTGAAAGTACGATGTACGACCTCACGTGAAGCTTCCGTATAATGAACACATATTTTATTACGTTCACCTTTTGTAAAACAGTTTCTTCTTAACTTATTTGGAGGCAGAAAGACATTTATTATGAAAGTATCGGTCGGAAGTTCCGTGTTTATTCCAGTTAGCTTTACTTCCGGTGTGAACCGGGATAGTTTTTGTTGGTCCGTCGTTTCATAACGAAGCGTGTCAAACTTCTGCTGCTCTGGACCCAAAGACAAACCGGACTGGACCCGTTACAACGGTTTATAGTCCCGTGCTAGAATTAGTCCGGCTCCGTGCTAAAACATGTCCCGGGTTCTGATCGTCGGAGCGGGGCTGACAGGCAGCTTGTGCGCATGTCTGCTGAAGAGAGAGATGCAGAGTAAAGTTCAGATCGTGGTGTGGGACAAAGCGAGAGGTTCCGGTGAGTCATAAATATAACGATTTCACTATCCCGGTTAACGGCCGCACCGCGTCACACCGGAGCACGTGACTGAACACGGGTTCGGTATCAACTGTTTTTTTTTTTTAATTCGGCTTCTAAACGATCCACATATTTAAACTTAAGAGATCAGAGATGAGAGCGACAACGTCGGTTCTATGTTCTATAGTTCTATGTTCTATGGTTCTACATTCTATGGTTCTATTATATTTAATCTTCCAGAGACTCAGTTACACTGAAACACAAAGTCAAAGACTCTGATCTATAAAGTTCAGTTAATCTATAAAGTTAATTTAAATACCTTTAAACTTGAGCTCCATTATTGTGTCCGTGCTGCCCTCAGTTCTGTCTGTCAGAGAGCAACTTTAAAAGTTTGAATTTACTTTACATACTAGTATGTCTTAAACTCTGTCTCTCTCTCAGGCGGCAGGATGTCCACCAGTCGTCCTCCGGACTCTTCGTCTCACTCAGCTGATCTTGGAGCTCAGTACATCACGGCCACGTCTTCCTACGCTCATTCTCACCACAGGTACCACACTCACCTTTACAGCTCTATGCTGCTGTCTGCAGGTTTAACTCAGAGCTGCTGTCTGCAGGTTTTACTCAGAGCTGCTGTCTGAAGGCGTCCTTCAGCCTCTCGACTCTCTGGTTGAAGGACTGAAGCACAAAGACGGCAACAAGGACTACATGACGCCACTGGGCATGTGCAGTGTGGTCAAACACTTCCTGTCCGAGTCAGGTACATACCTACATGTGTTGTCTGTCTTAGTGTCCGTCTGTCTCTCTGACCGTCTGTCTGCCCGTCTGTCAGGAGCCGATTTGTTCTTCGAGCGCCATGTGACCGGTTTGTACCGCCGCGGTGCATCATGGGAGGTCCAGAGGAAGGCGGGAGGCAGCGAGATGTTTGATGCCGTCGTCCTGACGATGCCGGCTCCTCAGATCCTGCAGCTGCAGGGAGACGTTGGACACAGTGAGACACATTTGTTCTTCTACGTCTCTGTGAGGCAACGTGTGCTCAATAGAGATGAAACATCATGTTGTGGAGAAGATGATGTAAAAGGTCAAAGTGTTTGTTTTGGAAGAAGGAAACAAAACGCCGGCCTCGAGTCACGACAAGACAAGAAGTTTAACATTTCAAATCTACTCGTTAAGACCTCGATAAGTCCAACGAGAACCTGGAAGTAGATAAAAACCGTAGAGAAACTGGATGTAAAGAAAGCTCAAAGCACAACAAACCATTACAACCTCTCTCACTCAAACATGTAACGGACGACATCAGTTTACTCCCTGAGGGTTCAGGTCTTCAGGTTTTAGGGTCCAGGGCTGCAGGGTTCAGGTCTTCAGGCTTTAGGGTCCAGGGCTGCAGGGTTCAGGTCTGCAGGTCTTAGGGTTCAGGTCTGCAGGCTTCAGGTCTTAGGGTTCAGGTCTGCAGGCTTTAGGGGGACTCTGGTTTTGGTCCTGTGAAGAAATCTAAACATTTGTTTGTCACTTTATTGAAGATTAATTTTAATCTTTTGGGCACTTTCAGTATTATTTCATAATTTCCTGTTAGTACAAAGCAGATGTTCTTGTACACTAACTGCAGTACAAGTACATTATTAGTACTCAGTGGCGGGCCGTCAGGGCCTGCAAAGCCTTCTCTGCTGGCCGAAACAGAATCACAAAAAAAAAAATATATATATATATATATTTTTTCTTTATGTATTATAATTTATAAAAATATTTTTCCCATTATCTCATTTTCTCATTGCACAGCTCCTGTCTTCCTCAGTTGCTCTGCTTCCAGTGCAGCTTGTTTTAAGTAGAGCTTTTATCCAATCAGATGTCACCTCTGTGTCTCTAGGTAGAAGAGAGGCCCGAGGCCTGCAGACTCACAAGTGAATCCATGTGCAGTTTAAGTGAATGGGGACGATATTGTTGATCGTCATAGTGTTCAACCAATCAGATCTTTAGTTTGACATGTTGGGCGTATTCTTTGAGTGTCAGCAGCCGCTACCCCCAGACCAGCCGGCCTACACCTACGTCATCATTACATGTCCATGTGCAGCTCTGCCAGGAAGTGCAGGGTGTGCTGTGATTGGTCAGTGGGCGAGCACGTGACTATCGTGAAACGAAACTTAACAGCAGAGTACCACACACCGTGACACAGGGGGCTGAGACGAGGAAAGAGATCACAGAGCAGTATGTTTAACGTTTGGGTTGTGAAAGTAAAATCATAAGACGGTCTCCTAAAGAGACGAATGGGCCGCGGCTTGTCGTTAAGGGATGATGGTGGGTCCCACAGCCAGACCAGCTGAGAACCACTGTCCTACATGAGCACAGGAAACATTATGTTTTCATGACTTTAAGCTTCTGCATTTTCCAAATGCTCTCGCATTATTCAAACGTATTGTAAGCCTCGTACCGAACGGTTTAATACGAGTAGTACATAGTTACAGCCTTAGAAAGGAATAATATCTGTGGCGCCATCATGTGGTTATAAGGTGGTATTTCAGCTGCATGACAGCAGTGAAGGCCTGGGTATGACATGCACGGCCCGACACTGATAGTACTACATTATAAGTAGTACACACTGAACTGTAGTGATGCAGTTTGACCACACGAGGGCAGCCGCTGCTCTGAGGATGAAATAGATATAAACTTTATTCATCCCCAGCGGGAAATTAGTTTGTAGCAGCAGCAATTTACAGAGTAAACTAAAATATGACGTATGGAAATGCACTATATACAGTAAGCCTACAATAAAATAACAGAGCAGATATTGAATTTGAAGAAATAGATTAATAAAAAATAAGATCAAATAGAATAAAAAATGCACAGTATATACAATAGAATGGTATTAAATGAACAACGAGGTAAACTGAACAAAGTAAACAGTAGAGCAGGATCACCAACAACAAGCGTGTAGCGGTGTGTCGTCATGTGGAGGAGGATCTGTTCACAGCTGATTTATTCTACAGTCTCATAGCAGAATGTTCTCCTGTATCTGTGCTTGTGACAGCGGAGCTGGATCAGTCTGTCCCTGCAGTAGGTGGTCCTGGTGATCCACTATGATAATAGTTTCTTCAGAGTCCTCCTCTCCACCACCTGTTCCAGATAGTCTTGTTTGCAGCCAATGATGGAGCCTTCTGAACCAGTTTATTAAGTCTGTTGGTGTCTCCGGCTCCGATGCTGCTCCCCCAGCAGACTACGGAGAAGTGAAGTTCACTGACCACAACAGACTGTAGAACATCTCCAACATACTGTAGAACATCTCCAACAGACTGTAGAACATCTCCAACATCTTGCTGCACACGTCGAAGGATCGAAGTTTCCTCAAGAAGAAGAGTCGACTCATCCCCTTCTTGTCCACAGCGTTGATGTTGGTCTTCCAGTTCAGTCTGTTGTCGATGGAGACACCCAGGTACTTGTACTCCTCCACCATGTCCACATCCTCTCCCAGAACTCTCAGCGGTTGTGGAGCCGTCGTCTTCCTCCTGAAGTCCACCACCATCTCTCTGGTCTTGGCCACGTTCAGCAGCAGGTGATTTCTACCGGCCCACTCCACAAAGTCCTCCACTACTGCCCTGTACTCCTCCTCCCGTCCGTCCCTTATACACCCGACCACTGCAGAGTCATCAGAGAACTTCTGCAGATGGCATGACCCTGAGTTGTACTGGAGGTCAGTGGTGTACAAGGTGAACAGGAAGGGAGACAGAACAGTTCCCTGTGGAGCTCCAGTATCACTGACCACCACATCAGTCAGACGGCCCAGTAGGACAACCTGTGGTCTGCTGTGAGGTAGTCAGTGATCCAGGAGACGGTGGACGCGTTAACCCCCCCCACCCGCAGCCTCTCACTCAGCAGCACTGGTTGGATGGTGTTGAATGCACTGGAGAAGTCAAAGACAGTGATTCTCACAGAGCCACCGGTTCATCCAGGTGAGACTGAGCTCGCAGCAGGTAGATGATGGCGTCGTCCACCCCCACACGGGACTGGTATGCAAATCCAGCTGCTGTGACGTCACAATGACTTAAAAACCTTGATTCTGATTTATTGTGATTAGTTATTGATTATGTTGATCACTGATATTAATGTGAGCGAGTTATTGATCATGTAAACTATGTTAAATAGTGAAATGTGAGTTTTTATTAAGTTATTCAGTGTTAAACAGAAGACCTCCTATCTCACACACACACACACACACACAAACACACACAAGATGATGATGTCATCTTCAGCTCATATGATTGGCTGACAGGGGACAGCGCCCACTTTCTCCCTGCTGACACACACACAGAAGTGCACACTCACACTTAGTGTATTATTAGACACAGTGTGTGTGTGTGTGTGTGTGTGTGTGTGTGTGTGTGTGTGTGTGTTATCAGTCCTCTGTACATTCTTGTGTTTGCAGCATTCAATATCGAAACCTGTGGAGAACCAAGACGTCTGTAATCTCCTCTGAAACTGCTGCTGTTAGACATGATGTTACTTTGAAGAACTTGGCTTCTTTTGTTAAATTAAAAAGAGTTTTGTAGAAAATGTCTCAAAGTACGGCATCAAAGGATTGTTTGGTATCAACAACAAGGTTCACAAAATAAATGACAACATTCTGTTTCTTGTGTTTAGTCACCAAAGGGTCTTGCAGGATAAACTATCTGCATCGTCGTTTTATAACTTCCAATTTGCAAAGTCAAATTGGAATGAGAGTGGAATTCTCTCACACAGATATTATAAAGCGACTGGTACTCAGTCATTGTTATGTGGGCCAGCGGGGGAGATCAAACTGTCTGGTCCAATCAGATCTAAGTATTATAACATATAGTCACTGATGCAAAACTGCATAGTCATATACAACGTTAACTAGCTATGATACGTTAACTAGCTATGATAAAACATTAACTAGCTACGATACAACGTTAACTAGCTACGATACATTAACTAGCTACGATACAATGTTAACTAGCTACGATACATTAACTAGCTATGATAAAACATTAACTAGCTACGATACAACGTTAACTAGCTACGATACATTAACTAGCTACGATACAACGTTAACTAGCTACGATACATTAACTAGCTATGATACAACATTAACTAGCTACGATACAACGTTAACTAGCTACGATACATTAACTAGCTATGATAAAACATTAACTAGCTACGATACAATGTTAACTAGCTACGATACATTAACTAGCTATGATACAACATTAACTAGCTTCGATACAACGTTAACTAGCTACGATACATTAACTAGCTACGATACATTAACTAGCTACGATACAATGTTAACTAGCTACGATACATTAACTAGCTATGATACAACATTAACTAGCTACGATACAACGTTAACTAGCTACGATACATTAACTAGCTACGATACATTAACTAGCTACGATACAATGTTAACTAGCTACGATACGTTAACTAGCTATGATACAACATTAACTAGCTACGATACAATGTTAACTAGCTACGATACGTTAACTAGCTATGATACAACGTTAACTAGCTACGATACGTTAACTAGCTACGATACATTAACTAGCTACGATACAATGTTAACTAGCTACGATACAATGTTAACTAGCTACGATACATTAACTAGCTACGATACAATGTTAACTAGCTACGATACAATGTTAACTAGCTACGATACGTTAACTAGCTACGATACAATGTTAACTAGCTACGATACAATGTTAACTAGCTACGATACGTTAACTAGCTATGATACAACATTAACTAGCTACGATACAATGTTAACTAGCTACGATACGTTAACTAGCTATGATACAATGTTAACTAGCTACGATACAACGTTAACTAGCTACGATACGTTAACTAGCTATGATACAACATTAACTAGCTACGATACAATGTTAACTAGCTACGATACGTTAACTAGCTATGATAAAACATTAACTAGCTACGATACAATGTTAACTAGCTACGATACATTAACTAGCTATGATACAACATTAACTAGCTACGATACAATGTTAACTAGCTACGATACGTTAACTAGCTATGATACAACATTAACTAGCTACGATACAATGTTAACTAGCTACGATACGTTAACTAGCTATGATACAATGTTAACTAGCTACGATACAACGTTAACTAGCTACGATACGTTAACTAGCTATGATAAAACATTAACTAGCTACGATACAATGTTAACTAGCTACGATACATTAACTAGCTATGATACAACATTAACTAGCTACGATACAATGTTAACTAGCTACGATACGTTAACTAGCTATGATACAACATTAACTAGCTACGATACAATGTTAACTAGCTACGATACGTTAACTAGCTATGATACAATGTTAACTAGCTACGATACAACGTTAACTAGCTACGATACGTTAACTAGCTATGATAAAACATTAACTAGCTACGATACAATGTTAACTAGCTACGATACAACGTTAACTAGCTACGATACAACGTTAACTAGCTACGATACATTAACTAGCTATGATACGTTAACTAGCTACGATACGTTAACTAGCTACGATACAACGTTAACTAGCTACGATACGTTAACTAGCTACGATACGTTAACTAGCTATGATAAGTTAACTAGCTATGATACAACATTAACTAGCTATGATACAATGTTAACTAGCTACGATACGTTAACTAGCTATGATACAACATTAACGAGCTACGATACAACATTAACTAGCTACGATACGTTAACTAGCTATGATACAACATTAACGAGCTACGATACAACGTTAACTAGCTACGATACACCGTTAACTAGCTACGATACGTTAACTAGCTATGATACAACGTTAACTAGCTACGATACAATGTTAACTAGCTACGATACGTTAACTAGCTATGATACAATGTTAACTAGCTACGATACGTTAACTAGCTACGATACGTTAACTAGCTACGATACAACGTTAACTAGCTACGATACGTTAACTAGCTACGATACGTTAACTAGCTATGATACAACATTAACTAGCTACGATACAATGTTAACTAGCTACGATACGTTAACTAGCTATGATACAACATTAACGAGCTACGATACAACGTTAACTAGCTACGATACACCGTTAACTAGCTACGATACGTTAACTAGCTATGATACAACGTTAACTAGCTACGATACAATGTTAACTAGCTATGATAGTTTCCAGCTAAGATACAACGTTAACCTCGCCGGAGAACATGTTTACTTTTGAGTTTGAGTCCTAGATTATAAAATAAGATAATCCTTTATTAGTCCCGCAGTGGGGAAATTTACAGGATCACAGCAGCAAGTGGACAGTGCACACAAGATAGAGTGACAAGTAATATAAATATTAAACAGTAAAGAATATCAACTATACAAAAAGTACAAAAAGCACAAAAAAATCTAAAATTAAATAAAAATAAAAAGAATATTATATTATATATACAGACAGAGTATTGTGTATTGTACAGAGTAATTATTGCACAGATTATTAGTGTTTGGTGGTCTACTGGGAGCACAGCTGGTTGTGCAGCCTGACAGCAGCAGGAAGGAAAGACCTGCGGTACCTCTCCTTCACACACCGTATATACATATACATATATATATATATATGTATATATATGTATATGTATATGAAGGAAGGACCTGCGGTACCTCTCCTTCACACACCGTATATACATATACATATATATATATATATATATGTATATATATGTATATGTATATGAAGGAAAGACCTGCAGTACCTCTCCTTCACACACCGTATATACATATACATATATATATATATGTATATATATGTATATGTATATGAAGGAAAGACCTGCGGTACCTCTCCTTCACACACCGTATATACATATACATATATATATATATGTATATATATATGTATATGTATATGAAGGAAGGACCTGCGGTACCTCTCCTTCACACACCGTATATACATATACATATATATGTATATATATATGTATATGTATATGTATATGAAGGAAGGACCTGCGGTACCTCTCCTTCACACACCGGAAGAAGAAGCTCAGTTAAGATCTTACAAATGTACTCAACTAACTGCCTGTCTGTCTGTCTCTCAGTGCTGTCTGTCCATCAGAAGCAGCAGTTGGAGGGAGTCGAGTACTCGTCTCGTTTTGCCGTTGCTCTCTTCTTCGCTCCAGACGTCGTCTTCACTTTTCCCTGGGCGGCTCGATACGTCACTGACAACCCGTGTGTCTGCTACATCGCTGCAGACTCTCGCAAACGCAACGCAGGTCTGTCTGCTCACCTGTCTGTCTCTTTATCCTCTTCTTATGCTGGCCCAACAATAGAGCATAATTGGGTAGATTTTGAATAGATTTTGATTTTACCCCTCCTGGCGAGGAGAGTCTAACACCTCACCCCTCACCTGTGTGACATCATTGTCCGTGTCCCTTCAGACGGTCCCGGTCGCGGTCCGTCCCTCGTCGTCCACACCAGCGTCCCGTTCGGCCTGAAGCACCTGGAGCGAGACAAGGAGGACGTCCAGCCAATCATCTTACAGGAACTCAACAAGCTACTTCCTGGTCTGCCTCAGCCAATCGGCATCAAGTGTCAGAAGTGGAGGTACTCCCAGGTGAGCTTGTGAACGGTGACAAATCCCACTGACCCTGAACCCCCCCCCCCCCCAGGTGCGTTTGATTACCCCCCCCCCCCCCCCTCCTACAGGTGCTGACCTCGGTGCCGGATTGTCCGGGTCACATGACCGTCCTCCATCAACCGCCGCTCGTCTGCGCCGGCGACTCCTTCGTCCACTCCAACTTTGACGGCTGTGTGGAGTCGGCTCTGAGCGCGCTCAGTGTGCTGAAGGCCTCGCTGTGACAGGAAGTGACTCAGATTGTGACACACATATTGTTCTTTCAGAAATTTATTTTGTCTTTATGTGAATAAATGTGTTTTTAATGTGAAGTTTAATTATTTTGTGTCCTAAAAAATCTGTAAGACTGAACTTTAAACTGGTTCAAACTTGAACCTGGTTTAACTGATGGTTAACTTGAACCTGGTATATATATACACATATATATACATATATAGATATATACAGTATGTATATACATATATACAGTATATATATACAGTATATATACCAGTGGCGGGCCGTGCATTGTATACCTGGGCCTTCACTGCTGTCCTGCAGCTGAAACACAGCTACGGTTATTATGTGTTTCATGTAAAAATGAAGCTCAACACCTATAAATACAGTAACTGTAGAGAATACGCTGAGAGTGCGTCTCCTCTCTGCTCTGAGTGCAGCGCGAGGCTTCTTTGAGGTTATTAGGTGGTGTTTCAGCTGCAGGACAGCAGTGAAGGCCCAGGTATACAATGCACGGCCCGCCACTGATATACAGTATATATATATATATACACAGTAGTATATATACATAGTGTTTCTGCTGAGGTTGTATTTGATGAACAGAAGTGAAACAGACAGTGAAGGTTTCTCTGCTGCTTTACACTTTCTTTGATCTTTTTATAGAAGCAGATAAGACAGAATTAGTTATGGTTTGGTGCCCACAAGGCTGTGTGTGTGTGTGTGTGTGTGTGTGTGTGTGTGTGTGTGTGTGTGTGTGTGTGTGTGTGTGTGTGTGTGTGTGTGTGTGTGTAAGTGTGTGTGTGTGTGACCTAATTTTTTGCTCGCCTGTTCTCCAGTCGTTTGGAGAAGTGCCACTGCAATGCATTGTGGGGGGAGCGATTATAATTTCTGCCAAGTCACTGGTGGATCTCTGAGAACATCGTCGTTGGAAAAGAAGTTTAAACACAGATTCATTTTAATTTGTTTTAGATATTTTACTTCAGTAAAAGTACTACTAACAGTGTAGAAATACTCTGTTACAAGTGAAAGTCCTGCATTCAAAACATTACTCAAGTACAAAAGTATTAGCATCAAAATATACTTAAAGTACTAGTATTATCTAGAGCAATGTATATTATTGTATTATAATCAATACATGAATGTGTTGATCATCCTGCTGGTAGTTTAATCTTTAATAATACATCTTTATTTATTAGTAGAATAATCATTTTAATCTGTAAAGAAACTAAAGCCGACAGATAAATGTAGTAAAAACTACAATATTTACTCAGATGTAGAAGTATAAAGTAGCAGATAATGGAAATACTCAAGAAAAGTACAAGTAGTACTACCTCAGTACTAAATGTACTGGTTATCATCTCTGGTGGTAAACACACCCTCAGACTTCTGGGAGTTGTAGTTCTTCAAACAATAAGAATCACAGACAACAGATGTTTATAAATAGTTTATTCACCTTTACAGTGTTTTTATTTATTATAAAACGAGGAGGGAAAGAATAAAATAACTGGGGGGGGGGGGGGGGGCATTTTAACATGAAATGTTTTCCACGGTTGTCATGGTGACAAAATCAATACCTGACAAATAAAAACAAACATGGTGGACCGCTGAGCTGAAACTGAACCACAACGATATTCTGCTTCAATAGTTTCTGTTGAAGTTTAGTTTCTTTGGACCTTTTTAAAGGGTTTTCAACCGGCACCCGGTCTTTAAAACCTGGACCCGGTCTTTAAAACCGGTCCGGTATCGAGTCAGAACGCTGCAGACGGGCTGGAACATAAGTCCATTAAAAGTCACTCGATCACATCTGTTTCTATGTGAAACCAAGTCTCGTTCAAAGAGAAGTCTCGTTCACAAACAACGTTGGAAACGTGAGTTGGAGAGAGGAGTGACGTCAGAGTTTGTTGTGTTGGAGAACAGAAAGTTTAGATTTGGGTTTTTCTTTTAATATTTTCAATGTTACAGCTGAATATTTACATGATTTTAACAATGTGGACGAGACTTCTCAGAACGAGACTTGGTTTGACAAACAAAAAGCAGAATGTTATTATAAACTTATAAGCTCTTTTAGTGGAGGGACATTGGCGGTGAGGAGTTTCTCCGAGCGATTACGTCGTCTACAGCGTTCTCCTTCAATACTGGACCCGTTTAAAATGTACCAAAGTTACCTTTAAACAAGGTTTTGGATCTTCTGTGTTTCTAGTCGGACCCCCATGAGGTCTAAACCCCAAGAGATGTGTTTTCATTGTGAACTTCTGGAATTGACCGTTCTCTAAACTCCTCCCTCGAACTGTAATTGTCCACTCGTATCTAGTCACAGTTAGCTTTAGCTTGTCTGTTAGCATGATATCATGACCTGATAGCTTTAGCCACAGTCTGCTAGCATGAGATAATGACCCGTTAGCTTTTGCCTCAGTCTGTTAGCATGATATTAAGTTTGCATTTAAGAGCTCTTTACAAAAAACAAGTCAGATTGAAACATTAAAGATTTCACCTAACTCATAGAGCTAGCGTTAGCTTAGTTAGCTAGCTACAGCTGATATTATAAACAAGCTCTATTTCTGTCTGAAATTAAGGACCCGTTGTTTAAATACTATGAATTCTGTTATTGTAAAACGTGAGGACGCAAAGATCGACAACTAAAGGGGGGCGGGGCTTAGCAAACGGTCAATTCTTTTAAAATGTGCATCACCTGTCATCAACGAGCCCATCTGCCTGTTGATATCCATATATAGATACACATATCTATATATAGATATGTGTATATACTGTATATATTGTGGTCTGAGATGCAGAGAAACTGTCGAGCAGAAAACGGTTGCTGGCTTCAAGTAAAAGGTTTGGTCACATGACGCCTCCGTCCTACAAAATAAGAGCTCCGTCTCTCATTCCCTTCATATAAGCCCAAATTAGTCTCCCTTGAATTTGCGCATTCAGCCAATAGAAACACTGATAGGTTGGGTTTGAAATGTGGACGTTATTCTGTTGATGTTTTTGTACAATATGATACGTGCAGAGTTTCTGTTGAACGTGGGGCGAATGTGACCGAACCCTTAAGGCAAAAAGAAGCAAGAACATGAACGTCGACCATGTTTACCTTGTCAACTCCAAAATAACCAACAAACTATTTAAAAGAGTCTGAGCTTCATTTTGGCAGGTTTGGTGATGTAAACAGAAAAGAGTTGAAGCGTTGTCTAAAAAATAAGACAAAACTAGGAATTACTGGAGCTTGAATGTATTCGTCAGTGTGTAAAACTACGTTAACGGTGATTGTTGAAGGTTAGAAGTTCATTCAGAGCGGGATTTGACCGAGTTCAGGGTTCCTTCACAGATTCCAGATTCAAAGGGAACTCTGCTGTAAACGGAAAACGTGAAGTCATTGATCTGAAACATTGAACTCGGGGACGTCGAGACGTTCAGGTTTCTCAGATGTTCTCAGAGTTTTGTGTCAGTGGTTTCTCTTCGTGGATCTGAGTAGGAACCCTGAACATCCTTTAAGGTCGACCAGGGGAGTTTGTATTTTTAAACCTCTGCGGTATAGTTCTGGATCACCAATTATCTGTTGCTAAACTTTCTACTATCTGACACCGTTTCTGTTAACTCCAAGTCTCCCAGATGGACTTGACAAAGTTGGAGCAGGGCGCGTCAATCTTTAACCGTAAACTGTTTAAAAGAGAAAGACGCTGAGCACCTGAAACCGTCAGAGACGAGGACAGCACCTGCCTGGCCTCAAATACCCGAAACCCGTTCAGTGCTCAGCAGTACGAGTAGCGTTCAACTTAAAGTCAGACATGTACTTCTACTTGCTTTTGTTCAGGGGTTAAAAAATATAAAACACTTAAGATATTCTACAATTTGCAGAGATGCCCGTTTTAAAATCAGAACAAATAGTTGGTAGTATTTTAACGTACACATTCAGGTTAAAGCAAACGAGACGTTCATCTGGCTGAACAATGCGTTGCTGAGATGTGGGGGCAACGGGCATCAACACCATCTGATCAACGGACCAGCTGATCTCCCAGTGTCGGTTTAAAAAAAGTACCCTGAAACATCAGTATCACATTCAGTGACTAACGGATGTCGCGATACTGTGGAAAATGTTGTTTTAAGCCTTAAGGACTCAACGCATGTCTGAACGGGTTGATGACAGGAAGTGAGGCCGGGCTTGACAGCACCTGACAGGACTCAAGACAGGAAGTGTGTTGTTGCTGTAAAATACACGAACTGAGCCTGTGGATCGTTTGGCGCACTGACGTCCCAGATCAGGACCTGACGAAACCCCCGCGGCTGGTTAGCGAGCACCCCTGGTTAGCTTAGCACCTAAAACTCAACAAGATGAACTGTAGGACCTGACGGTGTGCAAAAGCCTGAGAGTTGCCCCTCAAGACGTGATCACACAGGGCGTCATTTCATCAGCACCTTTTACAACCGGTTCCTTCAGGGACTTTGAATCCTACTTTGGGATCCAGGTGTTTACACCCTGAGGATCAGAGAGTCTGTCCTTCGGCACAGAAAGGAAGTGGACTTACAACTAAAAGTCCTTATTGTTGTTCTGGATCCGGATTGACGATTCCCATTCTAAGATCTCCGATTGGCTTGGTGATTAATCGATGAGGCTTTGTTTAACCAGTCGGTACACCTCAGTGGGACAAAGGGAAGGGTTCCCGGGCAGAAAAAATGCCCTTCGACACTTCTTTAAGGACACTGGAATAACAGTTTTGCCTGTTCAGCGTGTTTCATCTTCACTAAGAGAAGCTCAGTAAACGGTTGGAGGGTCGAGACTAATAATGGACAAGAGCCCTCTGGGATTCGTCCAGTTTAGTCCCGGACGAGTCCTAGAGGAGCCTCTTCGCCCCCCTTTCTTTGACACAACTGGGATAGCGTGATCTTAATCAAACATGCTTGACATTATTGTCATTTGTCCTTTTGGTGTCCTTCCGTGTGCCGTAGACTCTGAGTTCGGGTTCTGATGTCAAGATGGGATTTAAGACTGGGAGAAGTAAGATGCCTTCTATCTAAGAATCTTCTAGAGGGTCTGGTAACGATGTGGCTGGCTGCTCTTAAAGATTAGTAAAAGCGGTGCTGAGGATTTCATGTTCTCAAGTACGGTCTGTGTGATCAGGCTCTCGATGAGGCCTTCAGGGTTCGACAATAGGAACTCTAAGCCCCAAACCAGAGTCTTGATACCACACCTATGATGAACCATCAATAACTACAACACCAACGTAGAGCCAGTGAAAGGAAGTAGCACCAATCAGACGGAAATCAGACATCAGGATGAACACTTCCACCCACATTTGTTCCTTTAGATCATTGGGGATGCTCCGATCAATCACATAGGTGATCTCTAGATCCGATTAGAAAACTTGATTGGAACACAAACAAGCCTTTAAACCATCAAACAGCTGTCATCTTAAGTCCAATCTAGGTAGTTTTTCTGTTAACCTTTAGTAAAAAAAGGGTTTTAAATCCTCAACATTCAGTCAGAGCCCAAAGAACAGCAACCAACTGGTCATTAGTTTTGGTTTCCTCTAACGACAAATGCTCTAATTGGGTCTACGGCCTAAAGAGATGAATCAGAGCATCCCATACGTTCATTTCCTTCTGTAAAATCCAGACTGAATAGTCTCAACCTCCTGTGATGCTAACGCGATCCTCAAACGGTCGTCCCTGGTGTTATGGTGGTTTGTCAGAACTCGAATGCTTAAATGTCTCCAAGAAGTAGTAGTGAGTAAAAGGATTAATAGTCTATGGACAGAGTTATAGTAGTTATAGAGGATCACCCTTTTTGAAATGTCAGAAACCAAAGACAAGGCTGCACCTTGTGACCGACTGAGGTCACTTCCTGCTGGAAGCTGATTGGTCAGCGACATGCTCAAACAAACTTCACCTCGGTACAACAGGGTTTCTCCACATCGGCCGGCCGGTGATCCAAAGAAACACGTTTTCAAGAGCACTTAAAAAAAAACAAAAAAACACACCTATCAAGCAAATTTCTTTTTATCCGTAGATATTCTAAGAACTGCAGACCCACGTTGGGTCCTGAACCCAAGGTTGAGAAACTCTGAGCTTTATAAAAGGACTTTAAACTTGACAGAAATCAGCACAACATGAGACGAACGGGCTTTTCTTGGATGGAAATACACATCGATATTCAGTCCGTTATAAAGTGCAAACCCCACCCGCACGGCATGCCAGGGATGTGAAAACCAAGCGCTCTGGAGCTGTAGATTTCTGCTTTAGTTTGTGTCGGGGTGTGTTAGAGCTTGAAAGCGGATCGGGCTGAAGGAATGGTTACACTGTGAGCATCTTGTTTGTTTAGCTTACTGTTTGATATAAGTCAGAGTTTAACTAAATACATCTTTTGGATCTGGAGGAGCTGATCGAAGGTCTGAAGAGAAACATTCTGAGCAAAACTGAAGACAGACGGACAGAAAAGTAGTAAAAGCATTTTGTTCACAGTAGGTTCGTACTGTAGGTTTGTTTTCAACAGTAGATGATTGAAAGAACTGCAGCCGATTGTGAAGTTTCTCTTCATTATTGTCTCTTCTTTCTGTGTGCAGATTCGTCCCAAAGCCGGTCCAGACCAGCACTGAGACTGGTCCGGTCCATGACAGGACAAAGTAAGTTCTCTGGTGGTTTCTATTGTCAAGAACACAAAACAATTCAGTTTGAATCCAGAGTTAGACTCGTCCAAACCCAGATTGGCCTGCACCGGCTTCAGACCAGAATCAAACTGGTCCTCTCCATCTCAGACTGGCTGGTCCAAAGCGGATCAGAACTTTTCATAGTCAGGAGGGTTTTTGAAGACCAGGGTTCTGTTTTACCACCGTCAGTCTCTCAGGCGGCACCGTGATCAGATCTAATCATCGGATCATCCATTAAAATGACTCTAATGCCCCTCAATGGTCCAGATTCAGTTCCAGTTGAACTTTACAAGAAGGAAACGCTGCAGATTTAGAGAAACAAATACAGATTTAATTTGGCCTTCAAAGACAAAAAGGACGCCGCTGCACAGAGAGAAGAGACTCAACTGAAGGTTGAAGAGATGAAGAAAGGAACTCGTCTGCATAAAGTTTGGTGAGGAAGGAAGGACACACGGGGATTCATCCGACAGACTGACGTCTACTTGTCTTTGTTTATATTCAAGTTTTACTCTCATTTCTTTTTTAAATCTCCTGTCCGTCCATTCAATCCGTCTCATTGTCCATTCGCTGTCCGTTTGGACGCCCTGGCCCCAACCACACGCCTAGCCCCGCCTACTCACCTCCGACCGACGTGTCATGTGACCGTCGTGTCATGTGATTGTCCAGCTGTGCATTGAGCAGAATATTGGAGAGGGGGGGGGGGGGGGGGGGGTCTTATACACTGAGCGGAGCTCTTTGAGACCCACAGATCAGTCTTGGTCCGTTGGTTATATTCCCCCGTTAGCTAACGTAACCCAGTCTTAGTTTAGGGGTTCATGAGTGTGTAAACATACAGGTATATATATGTATATATATATATATATATATATATATATATATATATATATATATACCTGTACGTGTGTATGTGTGTGTGTGAGAATGTGTGTGTGTGTGTCAGACTTTTGTGATCTGATTGTGGCGATCGTCTTCGAACGGTTCGTTCTCCGGGTCGGAGTCCGTGGTGTCAGAGTAGCGGTAGTGATCCGGCTCGTTGTCGCTGACGTCCGGCGTCACCGAGGCCGACGTGCTGCTGGCGTCAGAGTTCGCTCCTTCCTCCACCGTCTTCGTAAAATACAGTTTTATCTGAACCACAAGAACAACGTCCACGGAGGTTATTAGGCTGTTAGATGTTATGAATAAAGAACTCAACAGAAATCACAGTTAGTCTGGTCTGTAGGAAGAACCTGGTCCACCAGGCCTTAGTCTGGTCTGTAAGAAGAACCTGGTCCACCAGGCCTCACAGTTAGTCTGGTCTGTAGGAAGAACCTGGTCCACCAGGCCTTAGTCTGGTCTGTAGGAAGAACCTGGTCCACCAGGCCTTAGTCTGGTCTGTAAGAAGAACCTGGTCCACCAGGCCTTAGTCTGGTCTGTAGGAAGAACCTGGTCCACCAGGCCTTAGTCTGGTCTGTAGGAAGAACCTGGTCCACCAGGCCTCACAGTTAGTCTGGTCTGTAGGAAGAACCTGGTCTACCAGGCCTCACAGTTAGTCTGGTCTGTAGGAAGAACCTGGTCCACCAGGCCTTAGTCTGGTCTGTAGGAAGAACCTGGTCTACCAGGCCTCACAGTTAGTCTGGTCTGTAGGAAGAACCTGGTCCACCAGGCCTTAGTCTGGTCTGTAGGAAGAACCTGGTCTACCAGGCCTCACAGTTAG
This sequence comes from Leptoclinus maculatus, assembly GCA_032191485.1. Classification (NCBI taxonomy): domain Eukaryota; kingdom Metazoa; phylum Chordata; class Actinopteri; order Perciformes; family Stichaeidae; genus Leptoclinus; species Leptoclinus maculatus. Next base: position 102,531 of record JAVDOI010000145.1, read on the forward strand.
TCTGGTCTGTAAGAAGAACCTGGTCCAGAACGTCTTACCTTGAAGTTGGGGGAGAAGTTCCTGTTGGCCTTGTCTTTGTTGGCCTTGTCCAGGTCGGTCTTGGTCAGAGTGAGAACCAGGAAGTCTCTGTCGTTGGGTTCTCCTCCCGTCACCATCATCATCACCCCCGGGTTCTGGTGCGTCCTGTCGGTCGGGTCCAGAGGCGTCCCGGCGCTGCCGTTCTCTAGTTTGTCCAGATCCTCCTCCGGTCCCGGGATGAAGAAGGTGTTGACCCAGAAGTGGAACATCTTCTCCTGGAGGGACAGAATCTAAAGTGATCAACGGGTCCAGCTCGTGGTCCGTCTACCTGATTATCTAATCAATGAAACCTGATTATTGAACGTGATCTTTCTCAGTGACTGAAGAAGACTCACCTTCTTCATCATCTTGTTCTGCTTGTGGAAGAACTCCACCTTGATGTCTCCGCAGACAGGAAGTGGCTGTGGGAACTCAAACACCATCAGCTTATCATCCCTCCTCGTGTGGGCGGGGTTAGAGGTGTGGATCTTCACCTTCAGCTGGTAGACCACGAACTGAGGGTCTGTAGTGCACACACACACACACACACACACACACACACACACACACACACACACACACACACACACACACACACACGTTAGTTCATGACTCAGCGAGTCACGCACACGCACTAAAAACGCACAAACACACAACACAAACACACACTCTCTCACTCTTACTGCAGGTGCCTCCGGTGAACATGGGGATGGTTTCAAACAGCATCTTGTGGAAGAGCAGAGCGACGGGTTTGTAGAGCAGCTGGTTCCTCAGCAGGAAGCTGTAGTAGATGACGTAACGCCGCTGACTGGGGATGGTCACGCCCTGAACACACACACACACACACACACACACATATAAATCATGTGTACATACCAACGCCTACATGACGTTATGTTTAGTGTTGATGGAGCTGCTACAATGCTAGCTTAGCATAGCACTGATCAAACCAGACTCCATTCAGAAAACAAGCATTTTAAAAGTTGTTTACTTGTCGTCTTGAGGAGAGAACTCACAAAACATAAATTCAGACTTGCATCACTATGAAGTTATTTCTGCATCATTTGTATCCGTTTATTGTAATTAAATCACAGCTAAAGTGTTTATTTTAGGTTCGTACAGCTGTAGGAAACACAGATACAGTGAATACAGATGATGTCATGAACATTGACGACCAGCTTTAAACCGTCTGCATGTGGGCCGTTACTTGACCCTGATCCTGGTGCCGGTACCTTCTTGTCCCGGGTGCGGACCTCTCCGTAGAAGTCCAGGGCCTCCTGAGCCTCCTGGAACTTCCCCCGGTGCAGCAGGTAGGCACAGATCATGACACCGGTTCGCCCTTTTCCCGCCTTGCAGTGAATGGCGGCGACGTGCTGCTCGTCTTCACTCAGCCATTGATCCAGGTCCTCACAGAACGGCTTGATCAGCTCCAGCTGAGGAGGGTTGTGGTCCTCAAACGGGTACTGAGCCACTGAGAGACAGGTGAGACAGGGACAGGGAGACAGGGACAGGGATGTGAGACAGAGCAGTGAGACACTTCATTCATCTTAAACCTCCTGGAGGACGCTCACCTCGACAGTTGAACTTTGATGTGTCGTAATGTCGCTCTGCACATCTGAGGACAGACAGACAGACTTTACAGAGACCAGACCGAGTCATGATAGCCGCTAACAGCTAACAGCTAACAGCTAACAGCTAACAGCTAACAGCTAACAGCTAACATCACATGTGAGGTTTGACACAACTAAACTTTGGTGACGATAAAATAAACTCAGACTCACAGATTGTAGATCTTGTAGTGATTCTTGTGCTTTGAGTCTAGAAACCTGAGAGAGAGACAGAGAGAGAGAGAGAGGGACAGAGACAGGGAGAGACAGAGAGAGACAGACAGGGAGACAGAGAGAGAGAGAGACGGACAGAGACAGGGAGAGACAGAGAGAGAGAGAGACGGACAGAGACAGGGAGAGACAGAGAGAGAGAGAGACGGACAGAGACAGGGAGAGACAGAGAGAGAGAGAGACGGACAGGGAGAGACAGAGAGAGAGAGAGACAGACAGGGAGAGACAGAGAGAGAGAGAGAGGGACAGAGACAGGGAGAGAGAGACAGAGAGAGACAGACAGGGAGACAGAGAGAGAGAGACAGACAGGGAGAGACAGAGAGAGAGAGAGACGGACAGAGACAGGGAGAGACAGAGAGAGAGAGAGACGGACAGGGAGAGACAGAGAGAGAGAGACAGGGAGAGACAGAGAGAGAGAGAGACGGACAGGGAGAGACAGAGAGAGACGGACAGGGAGAGACAGAGAGAGACGGACAGGGAGAGACAGAGAGACAGGGAGAGACAGAGAGAGAGAGAGACGGACAGGGAGAGACAGAGACGGACAGGGAGAGACAGAGAGAGAGAGAGACGGACAGGGAGAGACAGAGACGGACAGGGAGAGACAGAGAGAGAGAGAAAGGGACAGAGACAGGGAGAGACAGAGAGAGAGAGAGACAGACAGACAGGGAGAGACAGAGAGACAGACAGACAGGGAGAGACAGAGAGAGACGGACAGGGAGAGACAGAGAGAGAGAGAGAGACAGACAGGGAGAGACAGAGACAGGGAGACAGGGAGAGAGGGAGAGAGAGAGCTTCAGGAAGTGCATCAGTAGACTACGGGTACATCCCAAGTCTCTTAATTGCATCCCCGTTTCCCTCATTTGTGTCTTTTCCAAACCATGAGAGGAAACGAGGAAATATGTTGTAAGAGATACGAGACGTCCTTTCATCTACAGCGTCATGTGACGCAACGTCTGTTTCTGATGACGGCGATCAGCTGATCGCATGGTTTCCTTGCGTCTTAGTCCCTCCCACCAGGGATGCAAGGAAAGGACGCAAGTGAGGGAAACGGGGATGCAATTAAGAGACTTGGGATGTACCCTACGTCATGCGACGGTGAGGAACAGGAAGTGACCTCACCGTACGACATCGTCGATGTTGTTCCTGTAGACGCCCTCCAGACGCTCCGCTGGGAATCCCATCGCGATGATGTTTGGATAAATGTCTGACGGCTTGTTAAGGATATCAAACGTGTGGTTTCCTACATTTCCCACAATGCAGCTGAAGAGCTGTGAGGAGAGTTTAACCAACAGTTCAACATTTCAGTAAATCTCTGACAGTCAGATGTCCTCTCTCCTGACCTGCAGAGGCTTCACTGCCTTGCTCCAAGGCTCCTCAGCAGCAGATATTAAAAGAGGGAGGCCCAGAATGCAACTCTCTCTCTCCTCCTCCTCTCGTCCAATCGTCTCTCCAGTAAAGAAACATGACGTCATCATTACTGACTGTTATTATTATGAGATGTTTGGAGGTCTGAAACATGTCTAACAGATTTATCTAAAGAAACTATAACTAACTAACTGATGATGTCACGATCAGGTGATGACATCACCATAGAACCAGCTGATCAGACTCATGGATGAAGAGGACCCAGAGAGAAGCCCAGCAGACTCTGGACCAGGTCCGGTCCTCTTTAAAGCATCAGAGTCACCGACACATAAAGAACCAGAACCTCTACAGGAACATGAGAATATAGACTATGTATCGTCACATGGAGCTCTGGTGTCTGGCGGCCATCTTTGTTTGGACTACAGAACAGACTGAGCTCCAGAAACGTGTTGGAGGAGACACTATTATTATTATTATTATTATTATTATTATGATAATAATAAACAAGTTCTACCAGCAGAGGAGACCGTCCTGTTTTAATTACAACACAGATTATTATTATAATAAACATTACACTGTTCTATTGTTATTATCATTATTATTGTTAGTATTATTTATATTGTTTGTTGGTCTTGTTGAGGATTTATCTTCTGCACCAGAACATCAAATACATTTAAATAAATAAACTTTAAGTCATAAAAAAAGATTTAAAAAAGGTCAAAAACAAAACAAATAACACACACACACATACATATATATATTATATACACATATATAATATAAATATATATATATATATATATAATATACAATAATCACACACACGTATATATATATATATATATATAAATATATATATATATTTATAATATACAATAATCACACACACATATATATGTATATAATATATGTGTGTGTGATTAAAGGTTTGTTGTATTTCAGGCTGATGCAACGCCACTGACACTGTTAGCTTAGCCTGTTAGCATCTGCTGCCTTCAAAACGATCACACAATAACACAAAAAGTGTTATTATATTATTATTATTATTATGACGTTTATACACCGTGCCGGATGAAAACAGATCAGACATCCAGCCGAGAACTGATCCGATCTGATGCGGATCAGGTCGTTAAAGACTGGAGACAGACCTGCTAACGTTAGCTTAGCTTCAGTCCGCTGCACTCCGAACTCCGTTAAGAAAACGGTCAATTTAAGACAAACTGACATCCGTGAACACACATGACCGTAAACACGAGATCGTTCTACTCATTCTACTACAAACAGTGAAACACGAAGAGGACGGAGCCGCGTACCGAGCTCTTTGTGCTACTTTAAGGATGTATTCAAGCTTATCGTGACCGTTAACGGGTTATTCTAGAAGTGTTGATAATTACACCGAGGTCTGGTTCACGGTCTATTAAAGCACGCCGATGAGAAGAGCAGCTCTATCTGTTATAAAGTCATATTTTATGTTTTTATATGGACTCCATCATTAAAGTACAACATTGTTAAAGTGAGTCCTCCACAGAGAACCAGAGTACCCAGAACCAGGCTGCCCTAACCCGGTAAAAAGACCGTAGAGTCAGTAAACGGGTAAAAGGATACAGGTCAGGTCCAGGTCGAAGCCGTCCTCCTGGAAACGTCTTTTATTCCTGCTCACGATCTCCTTGATCTTGATTAAAGCCGCCATTATGTCCCACTATGAGGTCCGTTTAAACTACAGGAAAGTACCGGGAGTCCGGCTGTGTTTGTGTCCGTCCTCCAGCGTCTAGATCCCGGGGAAAGAAGCTAACTAGTTAGCACGGAGCTAGTTAGCTCGGAGCTAGCTTAGCCACAACCAGCCGGCCTTCTAGTGAAGAGAAAGCCCGGCTGTGGACGCTGTTTTGTGGGTCAGAACAAGGGGTTTCCAGGCCCCCCGCCTGGAGAAACTAGAACCATCCGGTGCTTCTTCTTCTCCGTTCTGAGCTCCGGTCCTCCAGACGTCCGAAGCTTCGGTCGGATTCTCGCCGACCTTCCGTCTGCAGCAGAGACGCTGTGATTGGACGCAAAAAAAATCTCTCCGAGGCGTCTTTGAGCGGAGGAAGAGAAGAAGAAGAAGAAGAAGGAGAAGAGGCGGATAGTCAAGAGCAAGACACATCCGGTTAACGCCTTCAAAATAATGCTCTGATTTAACGCTTTGATTTTTAAAACTATAAAAAAACAATAATACTAAACCTCGACCTGCTGGTGTGTCAACACTCTTTTTATGCTTCCGTGTAGAAAAGAAACAAATCTGAGTTGTTTACTTTTCTTTTTAAAGGTGCAGGTTTTAATTTAAATTAATTAATGTAATGTAATGTAATGTAATGTAATGTAATTTAATTTAATTTAATTTATTTAATTTATTTAATTTATTTAATTTATTTAATTTATTTAATTTATTTAATTTATTTAATTTATTTAATTTATTTAATTTATTTAATTAGTATAATGATACATATGTTTAATACATTTATTAATCTCTATGATGCTGTGCAGATACATTTCACAAAAAGAAATGAAAACATTAATAAACAAATAAATAAATACATAACAGATGGAATATATTTAATGTGCTGTTTCCAGTATTTTCAGACCTAATATATTTAGAATATATATTTATAACTAAATGTATTATGTTGATCTACAGAAGGGCTCAGTTTATAGATAAATGTATTCATTTTTGTGTGATTTATTATTTTATTCCATAATTATTTTCAGTTTGTATTATTATCATCATGATGTAACAATTCAAGTGCTATTTAATTATAATTAATTATCAATTTTTATCTGTAATTATTTCATTTTTTATTCGTATTTCTATTTACTAATTTAACTCGAGACATTTTTTTAAATAAACGTCACACTGAGCTTTTATTCTGTAAATCCAGTCATTTCCTGTTATTGCGTCACTCCGTCTGACTTGACGATGCTACCTGATAACTGCTAGCTTGACTCTCTGAAACAAATGCATCTGTCAGGCTCCGGGTTGCCATGTTTGATCGGTTTATCCTCCCATTCAACCCCTCAATCACAAAAACATCAGTTTAACATCAGTGGGAATAAATCACGACCTGGCAACCAACAGAGTCCCACTGACGTTACGTAATAAAGCAGTTACCACATTTTATATGATTGTATCTATATATATATACTCTATATATATATATATACAATCATATACTATACTCATAATAATATATATAATATAATAATAATAATATTAATATTATTATTATATTATTATAATATATATATATATATATATATATATATATATATATATATATATATATTAATATATATTATTATATTATTAATAATATTAATAATAATAATAATATATATAATATAATCATATACTCTATATATATATATATATATATATATATATAAATACTCTGTTATAATGAGAGTACTAATACCACACTCTATTAATACTCTGTTACAATAAAGGTACTAATACCACATTAAAAATACTCTGTAACAGTGAAAGTACTACTACTTCAGTGTAAAAATACTCTGTACAGTATTTATTTAGAAGATGATTTATTTGACTGTACCCTGGACGCACCATATTAATCCTCCCGCGCTCCAGGAGGCGGTAGTGAGTCTAAAAGCTACAATTAAAAGACGAGTAGAAGAAGAAGAAAAACCAGCACCACCGAAGAACAAACCGCTGTGTGACGTGACTACCGGAGGTAAGCACCGGGACACATTTTACCGGATAAACGACCGGTTTACGGTGGTTTTCCTCTCACCGTCTATTCACGAAGCGGGTTTGATACCGGCGGTGATATCTGTCGGTTCATCTGGTAAAGAGCCGCTCTGTCACCACCTGTCTGAGAAGGTCAAGCTAATGCTAAGCTAATGCTAAGCTAACATTAGCAGCTAGTGAACAGTCTTTCAGTTTTATAATGAACTCTGAACACGAACAGACTCCGTTTAAACTTCTTCTTCTCTTGTTAGAGATACAAGTGTTAAAACGAGACTTTATATCAAAGTGATCAGCACGAGCTGCTCTTTATAACGATTTATTTTAACATCCAGACCGTCATATTATATAATATATATTAATCATATGTTTCACCAGGAGCTGCGTCTTAAAGACGTATTTATTCTGTTGTATATTATATATATATTATAGATGTTGTATTGTTCTGCATCAGTCACACCTTCATTAACTCTTTATATGAATATAGGACTTCTCATTAACATTAAACTTTGAAGGTTTTTGTAGCTCATTGAGTGTAAAATGTTATAATCAGACTTTTGATTTAATAAGTACAAAGATTAAATAATGTATTTAGTTAGATATTTAAACCTTCCTCTGCTGACATGAGACGTGTTTCAGACTCGCTTTTATGTTTGATTTTTATTTGTTGATTTTACTAAATTATTGATTTAATTAATTATTTTTATCGACTGTCTCACTGATGTTTCTGTTATTTCCTTTCTTTTGCTGCTTTGTCTGTCAAAACACTTGGAACTCTGGTTTTAAAGGTGCAATATAAATAAAGTTATTATTAATATCTTCTCTCTGTATGAAACATCTCAGAGCAGCTGAACCACAGTGATCAGTCTGAGACGTCTCACCTTTAAAAACACTTTCAAGTTTCCGTCAGACTGAAGATCAGAACCTTGAAGCTGGAGCTGAATGAGTGACAGTCTAACCTGTTGTTGTTGTTGTTGCAGCCCTGACCCTCACCATGGTGCTGAGGGAGGTCCCCGTGGAGAACATGGCTCGTCCTCTGGGCAGGAACGAGGTTCTCGGTCTTCTCTTCAGACTCACCATCTTTGGAGCCGTCACCTACTTCACCATCAAGTGGATGGTGGACGCCATCGACCCCACCAGGAAGCAGAAGGTGGAGGCTCAGAAACAGGTGAGGGGGGGCGGGGCTTAGAGGGACAGGTGGAGGCTCAGAAACAGGTGAGGGGGGGCGGGGCTTAGAGGGACAGGTGGAGGCTCAGAAACAGGTGAGGAGAACATTCAGCTGTGTTAACTTTCTCTAGTTAAATAAAATCCCGGTCACATGTTTTGATGTTTTTTCCTTCAGGCCGAGAAGTTGATGCGTCAGATCGGAGTTAAAAATGTGAAGCTGTCAGAATACGAGATGAGCATCGCTGCTCACCTGGTCGACCCTCTGACCATGCAGGTAACAAACGCAGTACAGGAGTACTAACAGTAGTACCAATACAACACAGATACATGAGTACTAACAGTAGTACCAATACAACACAGTATAGGAGTACTAACAGTAGTACCAATACACAAGGTACAATACATGAGTACTAACAGTAGTACCAATACAAGAGGTACAATACAAAGGTTGTGAAAAGTATAGTTACATTAATATTGTATTTTCAAAAAGAAGCGAGTCAATAGAAAAACACCAGAGGACCTAAAGGGGAGCCCTGTGGAACACCAGAGTGATTAAAAACACGTAAAACACACAATATGATGCAGGTTTTACCAGCTAACCTACCCTTGTGCTAATATATTTGGCCTCATGCTAAAGCTAACCTAGCCTTGTGCTAATATATTTAGCCTCATGCTAAAGCTAACCTAGCCTTGTGCTAATATATTTAGCCTCATGCTAAAGCTAACCTAGCCTTGTGCTAATATATTTAGCCTCATGCTAAAGCTAACCTAGCCTTGTGCTAATATATTTAGCCTCATGCTAAAGCTAACCTAGCCTTGTGCTAATATACTTAGCCTCATGCTAAAGCTAACCTAGCCTTGTGCTAATATATTTAGCCTCATGCTAAAGCTAACCTAGCCTTGTGCTAATATATTTAGCCTCATGCTAAAGCTAACCTACCCTTGTGCTAATATATTTGGCCTCATGCTAAAGCTAACCTACCCTTGTGCTAATATATTTAGCCTCATGCTAAAGCTAACCTAGCCTTGTGCTAATATATTTAGCCTCATGCTAAAGCTAACCTAGCCTTGTGCTAATATACTTAGCCTCATGCTAACGTTTAGTTTAGTCAATAAATGAAGTTAGTTGTTGATATTCACACCTGTAGTTGTTCATTTGGATACTTTGTGATGTTTCTGGTTCTGTTCACAAACCAACCAGAGGAGTAAGCAGGAAGTCATCTGACCTTCTGATTGGACGGTTTTGGTGATTGTCGTTCATCAGGATCAAATAGTTCTTGTATTTGACGGATAATAATCATTATTATTAATATTAGACGGCATGAATGATGATGATGGTTGCTAACGCTACGAGCTAACGCTGGAGAGAACATCTGTTGGTAGTTAACCTGTTGATGTGATGTCATCATAATCTATAAATAGATCACATGGAGGGACATCGCCGGTCTGGACGAGGTCATCACAGAGTTAAAGGAGACGGTGATCTTACCTGTTCAGAAGAGACACCTGTTCCAGGGCTCCAGACTACTGCAGCCTCCTAAAGGTGAGACAGGCTGTAGATCAGTGTAATGATGTCATACATTGATTGATGATGTCGTCGTGGTAACAGGCGTGCTGCTTTACGGACCTCCTGGCTGCGGGAAAACACTCATCGCCAAGGCGACGGCCAAGGAGGCGGGGTTTCGCTTCATCAACCTGCAGCCGAGCACGTTGACGGACAAATGGTACGGAGAGTCTCAGAAACTAGCTGCTGCCGTCTTCTCATTGGCTGTCAAGCTGCAGCCGTCAATCATCTTCGTGGACGAGATCGGTGAGACGCACACACGCACAGATACACACCTACCTGCCTACACACACACACACACACACACACACACACACAGAGACAGACCTGTCAATCAAAGGAGGGGCGTGGTCTGAATCATGAGTTTAAAGCTGGGTTCCACAAGGTTCACCTTCTCTTCTCGCTCTACACAACATCTCTGGGTTCTGTTATTCGCTCGCATGACTTCTCCTCCCATTGTTATGCCGATGACACGCATCGCTGCGTGCTTGGCTGACGTGGTGTGTCGCCAAGTGGATGACGACACACCACCTGAAGCTGAACCTGGACTAAACCGAGCTACTGTTCCTCCCGGGGAAGGGCTGCCCGCACCGAGACCCGTCCATCACCATTGACGGTACCGTGGTGACGCCAACTCGGACTGCGTGGAACCCGGGTGTGACCCTGGACGACCAACTGTCGTTCTCAGCAAACATTGCATCGGTTACACGCTCCTGCAGATTCCTGCTCTACAGCATCAGGAGGATTCGCTCCTTCCTCACTGAGGAGAGGAGCTCATCCAGGCTCTTGTCATCTCCCTCCTGGACTACTGCAACTCTCTACTTGCCGGAGCCCCGGCGTCGGCCATCAGACCTCTGGAGCTCGTCCAGAAAGCTGCAGCTCGCCTGGTGTTCAATCGCCCCAAGTTCTCCCACACAACTTCCCTTCTCCGTTCTCTCCACTGGCTCCTGTCAGAGCTCATCCAGTCTAAGACTCTGGTGCCTACAGGGCAGTGTTCCAGCTCCTTCCTGTCTCCATCCGATGGTCGAGCCCTACACCCCCGCTCTGCTGCCTCGGGGCGATCGGTCGCCCCGTCCCTCAGAGGTCCCTGTGGCCGATCGACCCGGTCACGTCTGTTCTCTGTCCTGGCCCCACAGTGGTGGAATGAACCACTGACGTCAGGACAGCAGAGTCGCTGCCCATCTTTCATCAGGCTGAAGACTCACCTCTTCAACAAGTACTGTTGTACCTTTGCTCTGGTTTCTGCTCTTAGATGTTTAAAGGAGATGCACTCATGACTTCTGGTGACTCGTAGTTCTCTTGAATATGTTGAATACACGTAATGTAAGCTAAGCTAACTAAATGTTGAACTGTTCCTTTAACAGACTCGTTCCTGAGGAGCCGGTCCAGCTCGGACCACGAGGCCACGGCCATGATGAAGGCCCAGTTCATGAGTCTGTGGGACGGACTGGACACAGACCACTACTGTCAGGTAGGTACAGACAGACAGACAGACAGACAGACAGACAGACAGACAGACAGACAGACAGACCTGTTATTGATGACATCATCATGTGTGTCAGGTGATCATCATGGGAGCCACTAATCGTCCTCAAGACCTGGACTCTGCTATTCTGAGGAGGATGCCCACCAGGTTCCACATCAACCAGCCTGTAAGTACTCACAGTGACCCCCATCAGACCAGAACCTAGACCTGGACCTGTAAGTACTCAGTGACCCCCATCAGACCAGAACCTAGACCTGGACCTGTAAGTACTCAGTGACCCCCATCAGACCAGAACCTAGACCTGGACCTGTAAGTACTCAGTGACCCCCATCAGACCAGAACCTAGATCTGGACCTGTAAGTACTCAGTGACCCCCATCAGACCAGAACCTAGATCTGGACCAGAGTCTGGTTCTAACTGAGTTGAGATACTTAAATTTCAAAATAAGAGCCCTGGTTTGTTTTGTTCCTTCAGAGTACGAGTCAGAGAGAACAGATCCTGAAACTGATCCTGGAGAACGAGAGCGTGAGTCCCTCGAACGCACCGTGTGGCCTTCACTGACACTCTGTAAACATCACAAGCTTAAAAATACCCAGAATCCTCCTCCGAGACCCATACAACCTTAAGCCCCGCCTCCCAGCCTCTGTCCACGTTCTGACATGTCTCTCTCTCTCTACCTCTACCTGTCTCTCTCTACCTCTACCTGTCTCTCTCTCTACCTGTCTGTCTGTCTCTCTCTCTACCTGTCTGTCTCTACCTGTCTCTCTCTCGACCTGTCTGTCTCTCTGCAGGTGGACCTGTCTGTTGACCTGGTTGGCGTTGCCAAAGAGACGGACGGTTTCTCAGGAAGTGACCTCAGAGAGATGTGTCGTGACGCCGCTCTGCTCTGTGTCCGAGACTTCGTCCACACGCAGAACGACAGGTACCTGTCTGTCTGATACTAACGATTTAATTTAATATCATTTATCAAATGTTTTATCTTTGATCAATAAATGAAAACAATCAATATCACTACCTGTCTGTCTCCATCTTTACCTCTCTCTACACCTGTCTGTCTCTCTGTCTCTCTACACCTGTCTGTCTCTCTGTCTCTACACCTCTCTACCCGTCTGTCTCTCTACACCTCTCTACCCGTCTGTCTCTCTACACCTCTCTACCCGTCTGTCTCTCTACACCTCTCTACCTGTCTGTCTCTCTACCTCTCTCTACACCTGTCTGTCTCTCTGTCTCTCTACACCTCTCTACCCGTCTGTCTGTCTCTACACCTGTCTGTCTCTCTACACCTGTCTGTCTCTCAGTCCATCAGAGGACTTCATCCGTCCGATCCATCAGTCAGACCTTCAGAAGGCGATCGGTAAGATGAAGAAATCCAAGATGGCCGGCGGTCACAGCGCTCTGCTGCACGCCGCTCTGGACTGAACACACACACACACACACACACACACACACACACACACACACACACACACACACACACACACACACACACACACACACACCACACACACACACGGGTCACATGACCATCGTGTGATGACATCAGCTTTGCCTGCAGTCGTGGGTTTGATTCCCGACATACCTGTTTATGTGCCACTTGTTCTCATTGTTGCTGAAGTCCAACTCTCAGAAATAGAAATAAAAACATGAAACACAAACGCTGCTTTGAGAATCTTTTAAAATAACTAAGAATGAATTCTTGTTACATTTCCTCTCATTCGGTTCTACTGTGAAGTGTCTAAGTACTACACTACCCATGAGCCTCAGCAGCGTCTTTAAGTACTACACTACCCATGAGCCTCAGCAGCTGTGAAGTGTCTTTAAGTACTACACTACCCATGAGCCTCAGCAGCTGTGAAGTGTTTAAGTACTACACTACCCATGAGCCTCAGCAGCTGTGAAGTGTCTTTAAGTACTACACTACCCATGAGCCTCAGCAGCTGTGACATCAGAGAACTAAACTCAAAACAAAATTGATTACGATTTCTGGATTTTCCATTGACTTCTACAGACTTTTTCGCCTTGCTTGATCTTTTATTGTGAAAATCCCCCCCCCCCCCCCCCCCCACAGGTCTCGTATTTCCTAATAATTTAACTGGAAGTTTCCTGGAAAGAAACGTAAAATAGAAACTGTTCAATTAAATAAAGAAAGTCATTAAGACAACATTCTGAAACAAACACAATTTAACAATAAATATAAATAATTAAAATCTATTTAGAGAACAAATGACTTTAATGTTTAATAGGTTTGAGAGCTTCACGTCTTATTAAAGACCTGAGAACTCAAAGATTCATTTCATTTCTCAGGATGTTTCAACAAACTTCAGGGAAAATATGAATGTCCAAATCAACCTTAATTATTAATGATTCACAGTTTAAAGTGTTTATTGTTATTTATACCATTTCAACATGTTCAGTATAGTCCTGAAGCAAATATTATTATATGAACTATTAATTACAATCAATGAATTAGAGCAGAACCTGAACAGTGAAGAATACTTGTAATTCATAATAAATCTATTAATAGATATATTAGTATATAATACGTATTCTTTCCGGGGACATGAATAGAAAATTATTAGTAAATAAGTGACTAATAAAAAGAAGCTTTGCCTTTTTACTGCAGCGACGTGTTCATGAAGTGTACTTTATTATTATTATTATTGTTTTATGTTTGAATGTTTAAAGAACTGGTCTGTGGGTTATATTTTGTGATAAAAGAATTTCTTGATTCAATAACTTGTTTGGTTTATAAAACGTGACGTCTTCACACGTTTGGTCCAAATATTATATAATTAAGATAATAAAGATGTTCGCTGGAAAATATAAAGTTAATGTTCTTAATCTACGACAGAAATCGATTCTTTGATCACTTCATCTGTAAACCAGCGTCAGCTTTTATTTTACACTCATTTCCTGTTAAGTGATGATGTAATAACTGATGATGTAATAACTGATGATGAAATAAACTTGTCAAAATGTTTTTGTGTTAAACATTATTTTAAGTAATAAATCTAAAGTATCAAACTTTAAAGAAACGCATTATTTAAACTGTTTCACATGACAAACATATATTTATAAAAAAAGTAAAACAATAGTCTAAAGTCATAGAGCGTCTTTACCGTCCTCACTGAGGAAAGTCGACGTGAAACAGGAAGTTCAATGTTTAGAAGCTTTAGAAACAGGAAGTGTTAAATATTTAGCAGCCAAATCAAATAGTTTACAGAATGTTTAACTTTTGTTTCTCTGATACAATAAATACTTGTAGTCCATGAATATGAGATGAGTTTATAGCTGATTAAAGTGAAGGTTAGCGGTTAGCAACAACTCAGGTACACTTAAGGTGGACTGACCTTTAAGGTGGACCAAGTAGTTCTCCTTAAAGTGAGAAGTTTTCACAGCATTTTAGTTTTTTAACTGTTTCATTGACGGCATTGATTAGTTAACATACCTTGATAATTGAAATGTATAATTTTAAATTAATAAATTAAAGTTTGTTAGTTTGTTTCGCTGCGTCGATGACGGTCAACATGTTTCTACACATTTTATCTCCAAAAATAAAGAATTATAACATGAAACACTTCTTCATGAGTGAAAAACGTTTATTAAAGCTTTTCAGTGAAAACATTTGGTATCGTTCTGCAGGAACAGGAAGTCAAAGAAAGAAGAAGAGTGAAACCTGACGTCCCTTTAAGAAGCTGAGCCTCCATTTGAACTTTTAACTGATTTAGAAACAATGACAGAAAATAAAATGATTCTCCCTGAAGACACAAACCGCCTCTATCTCCTCAACGGGACTCTTATTGTGAAAAACTTCCTCACAGTTGATCACAGCAGCCTCTGGTGTCCGTTAGAGGAACTGCAGCTTTAAATAAATACAGAATAAAAACATGAACCAACAAAAAACGACTCTTAAAGATTAAAGGGTCACTTCACCAAAATAAAAGACCCAAAAGAAGAACATCAGTAATCTGTGGGACGGACTGGACACAGACCACTACTGTCAGAGAGAGACAGACAACAATAATAATGAGTCTGTTATTGATGACGTCATCATGTCATGATGAAATAACATTTAAAATAGTGTTTTAATAATTAATATAATTCGTTAAATTACTTCACAATTAAATACTTATTGAATCGTATTTTTGTGTTTGACTCCAGATGTTAAAAACGTGAAAACATGAAGAAAAAAATTTGAAACAAAATATTTTTAAAACTTTTAAAAGCATCTCAGTGGACGACTTTGGGACCTTAATCCAGAAGAAATGTGGACGCTCGTCAACGGAGACGAATAAAGTTTGATACCGTTTGAATTGGGAACAAATGTTGATGTTTGAACATTTAAAAGATAATTTTACATTCAAGAAAGTGTCAGTTTGTCATAAAACAGTAAAAGACTGTAAAAAATATGTCTTTAGACAGACGACATCACGTTCTCTCTGAAGATACGATGTTGGTTTCCTTCCCGACGGAGAAAGAGATTCGCTGATTAAACAAGAAAACGTGACGTCACTTTGAACGTAGCGACGTTAGCTCGCTAGCTAACATAGCTACGTTCACAGTGACAAGACGAGAGACGAAGTTCAACACTAAACTAAATGAAGCTACAACGAACTGAAAAGATCTTTTTAACGATCATTGACAACATTGACTGTCTCTCTCTCTGATGACTACTGGTCACATGTCATTGGTTGACACAGGAAAGGGGCGGGGCTTGCAGAGGTCAACGCGGCGAAACATCTTTGATGCAAAAAAATCATTTTTTTACCTTTAAAACCCTTTTTAGTATTTGAAGAAGAACTCATAATGTGATATTAAAGCAGACGGATTCATGAATCTGTTGTTACTGAACATTAAAAAGCTTCTGTTCAGTTTCTCACCAGCAGGAGGCGCTGAGCTGTGAGTACTGTTTACGTGTACATGTACACTAGTTTCAGTAAATCGATGTATTGATTAAGGCCTCGTGTCTTCACCGTCTCTACCTGCTGCCTCAGAGTTCAATGTTTGGTCCCCGGCCGCGGCTCGTCCCCTCGCACTCCCTGTGGAAGTCGCAGCCGTCCAGCAGGTGGCGGTACGCGGCCCGGACGTCCCGGTACAGCGGTGCGTCCTCCGTCTCCAGACCCGGGAATCGAACCGGTGACTCGTTGACGAGCAGCTGCAGCCGTGGGCCTCGCTGGCAGTCGTACAGGACGAAGAGCAGGTTGGCGGCGTAGGGGACGATGAGACCGGACCGGAAGCTTCTGCCTGAGAACCACAGAAGAAGAACGTCAGGCGGATCGTGTCTTCACGCCCCCATCCTCTGATTGGACGTGGGGGGGCGGGGCTTCCTACCGTGCTGCGAGTGGTAGTTGTCAGCGGTGGGCGGAGTCTCGTCCTTGTAGAGTCCCAGCAGGGAGAGGAGGGGGAGGAGCGTCTCGGCGTGACCAATCAGGATGGAAGCCGGCTCAGGAGGAGCATCGGTGGACCTGATGACAATAAAGTTAATTTAAAGCACACTTCTGTCAGCTTCCTGTCCTCTGTAATCCTTCAGAATAAGAGTTTGACTTCACAGTTTACAGATTCATTTTAAATTATTATGATACAAATTTAAATAATATTAGTTTATGCTATTACAAATAATGATAATTTATAGTAATATTAATATTTGTAATAATTATCATTATAATAATAGATAAATAATAAATATTACTTCATAATAATACATATTATAATACTAGATACCAGTGGCGGGCCGTCAGGGCCTGCAAAGCCTTCTCTGCTGGCCTAAACAGAATCACAACAACAACAAAAAAAAAATTTCATCAGTTGCTCTGCTTCCAGTGCAGCTTGTTTTAAGTAGAGCTTTTATCCAATCAGATTTCACCTCTGTGTCTCTAGGTAGAAGAGAGGCCCGAGGCCTGCAGACTCACAAGTGAATCCATGTGCAGTTTAAGTGAATGGGGACGATATTGTTGATTGTCATAGTGTTCAACCAATCAGATCTTTAGTTTGACATGTTGGGCGTATTCTTTGACGCGTCAGCAGCCGCTACCCCCAGACCAGCCGGCCTACACCTACGTCATCATTACATTTCCATGTGCTGCTTTGCCGCGAAGTGCAGGGTGTGCTGTGATTGGTCAGTGGGCGAGCACGTGACTATCGTGAAACGAAACTTAACAGCAGAGTACCACACACCGTGACACAGGGGGCTGAGACGAGGAAAGAGATCACAGAGCAGTACGTTTAACGTTTGGGTTGTGAAAGTAAAATCATAAGACGGTCTCCTAAAGAGACGGATCAGCCGCGGCTTGTCATTAAGGGATGATGGTGGGTCCCACAGCCAGACCAGCTGAGAACCACTGTCCTACATGAGCACAGAGAACATTATGTTTTCATGACTTTAAGCTTCTGCATTTTCCAAATGCTCTAGAGTTATTCAAACGTATTGTAAGCCTCGTACCGAACGGTTTAATACGAGTACGTACATAGTTACAGCCTTAGAAAGGAATAATATCTGTGGCGCCATCATGTGGTTATAAGGTGGTATTTCAGCTGCATGACAGCAGTGAAGGCCTGGGTATGAAATGCACGGCCCGCCACCGCTAGATACATATTAGTTAATAAGTAATATTATGATGATGATAATAAAAGTTTATAATATAATAGTAATAATAATAGATTCATAATAAACGGTTGATAATAAAAATAACTCATATGTTCCTGTGAGGTCACAGACCTGCGGGGACGTCCAGCTCTGTCCAGAGTCCTGAAGACGTGATGGAACAGAGGACAGCTGGACAGACTGTTGATCACATGACCATGAAAACGCATCCAGTACTGCTTCAGGTCAGACTTGTACTCCAACACCTGCAGATCAAATATTATGAAGATTAACTATTATAACACAAGAAGATTTAAAGCTCCACTGATCAATATCTCTGATTAATAATGGATCGATACTTACATTATTTATTTGAATCAACAACCTGTGACTGAAAATGCTTTTTAGTTCCATGAAATATCACAAAACTGTGAAAAAAAAAATCTATAAAACTTGTATACTTTAGACCAGTGGCTCTCAACTGGTCTGGCTGCAGGACCCACCATCATCCCTTAATGACAAGGACCCACCATCACCCCTTAATGACAAGGACCCACCATCAGCCCTTAATGACAAGGACCCACCATCATCCCTTAATGACAAGGACCCACCATCACCCCTTAATGACAAGGACCCACCATCAGCCCTTAATGACAAGGACCCACCATCACCCCTTAATGACAAGGACCCACCATCATCCCTTAATGACAAGGACCCACCATCACCCCTTAATGACAAGGACCCACCATCAGCCCTTAATGACAAGGACCCACCATCATCCCTTAATGACAAGGACCCACCATCATCCCTTAATGACAAGGACCCACCATCACCCCTTAATGACAAGGACCCTCCATCACCCCTTAATGACAAGGACCCACCATCACCCCTTAATGACAAGGACCCACCATCACCCCTTAATGACAAGGACCCACCATCCTCCCTTAATGACAAGGACCCTCCATCACCCCTTAATGACAAGGACCCACCATCACCCCTTAATGACAAGGACCCTCCATCATCCCTTAATGACAAGGACCATCCATCACCCCTTAATGACAAGGACCCTCCATCACCCCTTAATGACAAGGACCCTCCATCACCCCTTAATGACAAGGACCCACCATCACCCCTCTTAATGACAAGGACCCACCATCACCCCTCAATGACAAGGACCCACCATCACCCCTTAATGACAAGGACCCTCCATCACCCCTTAATGACAAGGACCCTCCATCAGCCCTTAATGACAAGGACCCACCATCACCCCTTAATGACAAGGACCCACCATCAGTCCTTAATGACAAGGACCCACCATCAGCCCTTAATGACAAGGACCCACCATCACCCCTCAATGACAAGGACCCACCATCACCCCTCAATGACAAGGACCCACCATCAGCCCTTAATGACAAGGACCCACCATCACCCCTCAATGACAAGGACCCACCATCAGCCCTTAATGACAAGGACCCACCATCACCCCTTAATGACAAGGACCCGCCATCAGCCCTTAATGACAAGGACCCACCATCAGTCCTTAATGACAAGGACCCACCATCAGTCCTTAATGACAAGGACCCACCATCAGCCCTTAATGACAAGGACCCTCCATCACCCCTTAATGACAAGGACCCTCCATCAGCCCTTAATGACAAGGACCCACCATCACCCCTTAATGACAAGGACCCACCATCAGCCCTTAATGACAAGGACCCACCATCACCCCTCAATGACAAGGACCCACCATCACCCCTCAATGACAAGGACCCACCATCAGCCCTTAATGACAAGGACCCACCATCACCCCTCAATGACAAGGACCCACCATCAGCCCTTAATGACAAGGACCCGCCATCAGCCCTTAATGACAAGGACCCACCATCACCCCTCAATGACAAGGACCCACCATCAGCCCTTAATGACAAGGACCCGCCATCAGCCCTTAATGACAAGGACCCACCATCAGCCCTTAATGACAAGGACCCACCATCACCCCTCAATGACAAGGACCCACCATCAGCCCTTAATGACAAGGACCCGCCATCAGCCCTTAATGACAAGGACCCACCATCACCCCTTAATGACAAGGACCCACCATCAGCCCTCAATGACAAGGACCCACCATCACCCCTCAATGACAAGGACCCACCATCAGCCCTTAATGACAAGGACCCACCATCACCCCTTAATGACAAGGACCCACCATCAGCCCTTAATGACAAGGACCCACCATCATCCCTTAATGACAAGGACCCACCATCATCCCTTAATGACAAGGACCCACCATCACCCCTTAATGACAAGGACCCTCCATCACCCCTTAATGACAAGGACCCACCATCACCCCTTAATGACAAGGACCCACCATCACCCCTTAATGACAAGGACCCACCATCCTCCCTTAATGACAAGGACCCTCCATCACCCCTTAATGACAAGGACCCACCATCACCCCTTAATGACAAGGACCCTCCATCATCCCTTAATGACAAGGACCATCCATCACCCCTTAATGACAAGGACCCTCCATCACCCCTTAATGACAAGGACCCTCCATCACCCCTTAATGACAAGGACCCACCATCACCCCTCTTAATGACAAGGACCCACCATCACCCCTCAATGACAAGGACCCACCATCACCCCTTAATGACAAGGACCCTCCATCACCCCTTAATGACAAGGACCCTCCATCAGCCCTTAATGACAAGGACCCACCATCACCCCTTAATGACAAGGACCCACCATCAGTCCTTAATGACAAGGACCCACCATCAGCCCTTAATGACAAGGACCCACCATCACCCCTCAATGACAAGGACCCACCATCACCCCTCAATGACAAGGACCCACCATCAGCCCTTAATGACAAGGACCCACCATCACCCCTCAATGACAAGGACCCACCATCAGCCCTTAATGACAAGGACCCACCATCACCCCTTAATGACAAGGACCCGCCATCAGCCCTTAATGACAAGGACCCACCATCAGTCCTTAATGACAAGGACCCACCATCAGTCCTTAATGACAAGGACCCACCATCAGCCCTTAATGACAAGGACCCTCCATCACCCCTTAATGACAAGGACCCTCCATCAGCCCTTAATGACAAGGACCCACCATCACCCCTTAATGACAAGGACCCACCATCAGCCCTTAATGACAAGGACCCACCATCACCCCTCAATGACAAGGACCCACCATCACCCCTCAATGACAAGGACCCACCATCAGCCCTTAATGACAAGGACCCACCATCACCCCTCAATGACAAGGACCCACCATCAGCCCTTAATGACAAGGACCCGCCATCAGCCCTTAATGACAAGGACCCACCATCACCCCTCAATGACAAGGACCCACCATCAGCCCTTAATGACAAGGACCCGCCATCAGCCCTTAATGACAAGGACCCACCATCAGCCCTTAATGACAAGGACCCACCATCACCCCTCAATGACAAGGACCCACCATCAGCCCTTAATGACAAGGACCCGCCATCAGCCCTTAATGACAAGGACCCACCATCACCCCTTAATGACAAGGACCCACCATCAGCCCTCAATGACAAGGACCCACCATCACCCCTCAATGACAAGGACCCACCATCAGCCCTTAATGACAAGGACCCACCATCACCCCTTAATGACAAGGACCCTCCATCACCCCTTAATGACAAGCCGCGACCCAAATGTTCAACTTCTCAAATGTCTTTAATGTAAAGATGGTTCAGTTTGAACCTGAGCTGAAATGTCCTCTGCAGTCGTAGTATAGGAGCTCTCTTGTGCAGATAAATTGTTCCTGTCAGTCCCTGTCCCACACGTTTCACGTAAACGAGTAAAACTGCTTTGCTTGTGATGTCTGTAGATTCGACCATTTGTAATGCAGAAGGACCACTTGCCTAAATTGGAGCTGTGGTCTGTTGTTTGATGTCATCCGACACGTCTTCAATTCGTCTACATATAGTGTCATTTGACAGAGGTATAGTTGTCAGTTTATCCCCTGCTGATATTAGCATTACAAGGCATTAACGCCAGATATTGTTAAGGAGTGTGAATAGTGGGCACCCCGCTGCATAAAAAATCCCCTTCAAAATAAAAGTACAGGATTTAAAAAAAAAAAAAAGGTTTTCAGGCACCACCAGTTGAGAATCACTGCTTTAAAGTATTTATGGTTCTACGTATATTAATCAGACCAGAGATCCTCTGTGAGAGAAGACGCTCCACTCGGACTCTTTTATTTGGTATTTCTTACCTTTGCATCGTCTTCATCAAACAGGAAACACCACGAGGAGTGAAGAGATTTGATGGAGAGCTCGTAGGAACACAAGAAGAAGGCAGCTTCTACCAGATCTACAGGAGACACAGAGGGACACACTTCAATCTACAGGACACACAGAGGGACACACTTCAATCTACAGGAGACACAGAGGGACACACTTCAATCTACAGGAGACACAGAGGGACACACTTCAATCTACAGGAGACACAGAGGGACACACTTCAATCTACAGGAGACACAGAGGGACACACTTCAATCTACAGGAGACACAGAGGGACACACTTCAATCTACAGGAGACACAGAGGGACACACTTCAATCTACAGGAGACACACTTCAATCTACAGGACACACAGAGGGACACACTTCAATCTACAGGACACACAGAGGGACACACTTCAATCTACAGGACACACAGAGGGACACACTTCAATCTACAGGAGACACAGAGGGACACACTTCAATCTACAGGACACACAGAGGGACACACTTCAATCTACAGGAGACACAGAGGGACACACTTCAATCTACAGGACACACAGAGGGACACACTTCAATCTACAGGAGACACAGAGGGACACACTTCAATCTACAGGAGACACAGAGGGACACACTTCAATCTACAGGAGACACAGAGGGACACACTTCAATCTACAGGAGACACACAGAGGGACACACTTCAATCTACAGGACACACAGAGGGACACACTTCAATCTACAGGAGACACAGAGGGACAAACTTCAATCTACAGGAGACACAGAGGGACAAACTTCAAGAGACCAGACCAGAGACCAGTGGCTGTTTCCGCTGAGCAAAAATATGAATTAACATATTTAGAATAAAGCAAAAATCTATATTTTTAAAGTTCTAAGTTCTGAGAACTAATTTCAAGATTAAATAAAGAATAAAGCTGATAACTTGTAAGTAAAACCAAGTGAGAAAACGTTGTGTGTGAGAGTGGATCTCTCTCTGAGTGAGTCTGACCTGGTGTGAGAGCGTCCTGATGAAGACCTAGTCTCTCCTCCACCTTCCTCCTCACAGTCTTCATCTCTTCTCCGTGTTTGAACTTCTCGACCTCCATCAGAGCCGTGAGGTTCTTCTCCACGCCCTCCACGTAACCACGGCAACGCTCGAAGAAACGCATCAAATCATCGTCCAGCTGGTGAGTTAGCTCTGTAACAGAGTACTACTACTGTAACAGAGTACTACTACTGTAACACTACTGTAACAGAGTACTACTACTGTAACACTACTGTAACAGAGTACTACTACTGTAACAGAGTACTACTACTGTAACACTACTGTAACAGAGTACTACTACTGTAACACTACTGTAACAGAGTACTACTACTGTAACAGAGTACTACTACTGTAACACTACTGTAACAGAGTACTACTACTGTAACACTACTGTAACAGAGTACTACTACTGTAACAGAGTACTACTACTGTAACACTACTGTAACAGAGTACTACTACTGTAACACTACTGTAACAGAGTACTACTACTGTAACACTACTGTAACAGAGTACTACTACTGTAACAGAGTACTACTACTGTAACAGAGTACTACTACTGTAACACTACTGTAACAGAGTACTACTACTGTAACACTACTGTAACAGAGTACTACTACTGTAACACTACTGTAACAGAGTACTACTACTGTAACAGAGTACTACTACTGTAACACTACTGTAACAGAGTACTACTACTGTAACACTACTGTAACAGAGTACTACTACTGTAACACTACTGTAACAGAGTACTACTACTGTAACAGAGTACTACTACTGTAACACTACTGTAACAGAGTACTACTACTGTAACAGAGTACTACTACTGTAACACTACTGTAACAGAGTACTACTACTGTAACAGAGTACTACTACTGTAACACTACTGTAACAGAGTACTACTACTGTAACACTACTGTAACAGAGTACTACTACTGTAACAGAGTACTACTACTGTAACACTACTGTAACAGAGTACTACTACTGTAACAGAGTACTACTACTGTAACACTACTGTAACAGAGTACTACTACTGTAACACTACTGTAACAGAGTACTACTACTGTAACAGAGTACTACTACTGTAACACTACTGTAACAGAGTACTACTACTGTAACAGAGTACTACTACTGTAACAGAGTACTACTACTGTAACACTACTGTAACAGAGTACTACTACTGTAACACTACTGTAACAGAGTACTACTACTGTAACACTACTGTAACAGAGTACTACTACTGTAACAGAGTACTACTACTGTAACACTACTGTAACAGAGTACTACTACTGTAACAGAGTACTACTACTGTAACAGAGTACTACTACTGTAACACTACTGTAACAGAGTACTACTACTGTAACACTACTGTAACAGAGTACTACTACTGTAACACTACTGTAACAGAGTACTACTACTGTAACAGAGTACTACTACTGTAACACTACTGTAACAGAGTACTACTACTGTAACACTACTGTAACAGAGTACTACTACTGTAACAGAGTACTACTACTGTAACACTACTGTAACAGAGTACTACTACTGTAACACTACTGTAACAGAGTACTACTACTGTAACACTACTGTAACAGAGTACTACTACTGTAACAGAGTACTACTACTGTAACAGAGTACTACTACTGTAACACTACTGTAACAGAGTACTACTACTGTAACACTACTGTAACAGAGTACTACTACTGTAACACTACTGTAACAGAGTACTACTACTGTAACAGAGTACTACTACTGTAACACTACTGTAACAGAGTACTACTACTGTAACACTACTGTAACAGAGTACTACTACTGTAACACTACTGTAACAGAGTACTACTACTGTAACAGAGTACTACTACTGTAACACTACTGTAACAGAGTACTACTACTGTAACAGAGTACTACTACTGTAACACTACTGTAACAGAGTACTACTACTGTAACAGAGTACTACTACTGTAACACTACTGTAACAGAGTACTACTACTGTAACAGTACTGTAACAGAGTACTACTACTGTAACAGAGTACTACTACTGTAACACTACTGTAACAGAGTACTACTACTGTAACAGAGTACTACTACTGTAACACTACTGTAACAGAGTACTACTACTGTAACACTACTGTAACAGAGTACTACTACTGTAACAGAGTACTACTACTGTAACACTACTGTAACAGAGTACTACTACTGTAACACTACTGTAACAGAGTACTACTACTGTAACAGAGTACTACTACTGTAACACTACTGTAACAGAGTACTACTACTGTAACACTACTGTAACAGAGTACTACTACTGTAACACTACTGTAACAGAGTACTACTACTGTAACAGAGTACTACTACTGTAACACTACTGTAACAGAGTACTACTACTGTAACAGAGTACTACTACTGTAACAGAGTACTACTACTGTAACACTACTGTAACAGAGTACTACTACTGTAACAGAGTACTACTACTGTAACACTACTGTAACAGAGTACTACTACTGTAACAGAGTACTACTACTGTAACACTACTGTAACAGAGTACTACTACTGTAACAGAGTACTACTACTGTAACACTACTGTAACAGAGTACTACTACTGTAACAGAGTACTACTACTGTAACACTACTGTAACAGAGTACTACTACTGTAACACTACTGTAACAGAGTACTACTACTGTAACACTACTGTAACAGAGTACTACTACTGTAACAGAGTACTACTACTGTAACACTACTGTAACAGAGTACTACTACTGTAACACTACTGTAACAGAGTACTACTACTGTAACAGAGTACTACTACTGTAACACTACTGTAACAGAGTACTTCTACTGTAACAGAGTACTACTACTGTAACAGAGTACTACTACTGTAACACTACTGTAACAGAGTACTACTACTGTAACACTACTGTAACAGAGTACTACTACTGTAACAGAGTACTACTACTGTAACACTACTGTAACAGAGTACTACTACTGTAACACTACTGTAACAGAGTACTACTACTGTAACAGAGTACTACTACTGTAACACTACTGTAACAGAGTACTTCTACTGTAACAGAGTACTACTACTGTAACACTACTGTAACACTACTGTAACACTACTGTAACAGAGCACTAGTACTGTAACAGAGTACTTCTACTGTAACAGAGTACTACTACTGTAACAGAGCACTACTACTGTAACAGAGTACTACTACTGTAACAGAGTACTACTACTGTAACAGAGCACTACTACTGTAACAGAGTACTACTACTGTAACAGAGTACTACTACTGTAACACTACTGTAACACTACTGTAACAGAGTACTTCTACTGTAACAGAGCACTACTACAGTGTGGTATTAGTACTTCTACTGTAAAAGAGTAATTATATTGTAACAGAGTAGTACTACAGTAGTACTTCTACTGTAACAGAGTACTTCTACAGTGAGGTATTAGTACTGCTACTGTAACAGAGTACTTCTACAGTGAGGTATTAGTAGAGCTTGACCTCTGACCTCTGTGTCTCCAGTGACGCTGCAGACCTTCCTGAAACGCCTCCACGCTGCTCACACAGCGATGCTTAGAGCTGCTCCTCAAACTGATCCTCCTCATGTTCTCCTCACAGAGGAGAGACGGGAACAACAGGGACAGACGCACAGACAGCTGGCGGAGGTCCTCCCTACCCTTCACCACCAGCTGACCTGAGGAGGAGGAGAGAGGAAGAGGAGGAGCAGGAGGAAGAAGAGGAGGAGGGGAGAGGAAGTAGGAAGAAGAGAAGGAGGAGGAAGAGGAAGGAGGAGGAGCAGGAGGAAGAAGATGAGGGAGAGGAAGGAGGAGGAGGGAGAGGAAGAGGAGGAGGGAGAGATGAAGAGGAGGAAGAAGAGGAGGAGAGAGGAAGAGGAGGAGGAAGAAGAGGAGGAGAGAGGAAGAGGAGGAAGAAGAGGAGGAGAGAGGAAGAGGAAGAGGGAGATGAAGAGGAGAGAGGAGGGAGGAGGGTGGATGAGAGGAGGAGGGAGGAGAGGAGGAGAGAGGAAGAGGAGGTAGAGGAGGAGGGAGATGAAGAGGAGAGGAGGGTGGATGAGAGGAGGAGGGAGGAGAGGAGGAGGGAGAGGAGGAGAGAGGAAGAGGAGGTAGAGGAGGAGGGAGATGAAGAGGAGAGAGGAGGGTGGATGAGGGGAGGAGGGAGGAGAGGAGGAGGGAGAGGAGGAGAAGGAGAGAGGAGGGTGGAGGAGGAGAGAGGAAGAGGAAGAGGGAGATGAAGAGGAGAGAGGAGGGAGGAGGGTGGATGAGAGGAGGAGGGAGGAGAGGAGGAGAGAGGAAGAGGAGGTAGAGGAGGAGGGAGATGAAGAGGAGAGAGGAGGGTGGATGAGAGGAGGAGGGAGGAGAGGAGGAGAGAGGAAGAGGAGGTAGAGGAGGAGGGAGATGAAGAGGAGAGAGGAGGGTGGATGAGGGGAGGAGGGAGGAGAGGAGGAGGGAGAGGAGGAGAGAGGAAGAGGAGGTAGAGGAGGAGGGAGATGAAGAGGAGAGAGGAGGGTGGAGGAGGGGAGGAGGGAGGAGAGGAGGAGGGAGAGGAGGAGAGAGGAAGAGGAGGTAGAGGAGGAGGGAGATGAAGAGGAGAGAGGAGGGTGGATGAGGGGAGGAGGGAGGAGAGGAGGAGGGAGAGGAGGAGAAGGAGAGAGGAGGGTGGAGGAGGAGAGAGGAAGAGGAGGTAGAGGAGGAGGGAGATGAAGAGGAGAGAGGAGGGTGGATGAGAGGAGGAGGGAGGAGAGGAGGGAGAGGAGGAGAGAGGAAGAGGGGGTAGAGGAGGAGGGAGATGAAGAGGAGAGAGGAGGGTGGAGGAGGGGAGGAGGATCATTTAATATTATTATTCTCAGTATATCTCTACTGTTGGACCCCCCGGTGCTTACCGTCCATGTCCTCGGTGTACCAGTTCTCCCATCTCTGGAGGTCCTGGAGCCAGGTTCCAGACCCTCTGGACCAGGTTCCGGACCCTCCAGACCCTCTGGACCCCCCTAACCCCCCGGGCCCTCTGGTCGCTTCGCTCCGGACCAGCTCGCTGAGTCTCTGGATCCTCCGGATGTTCTTGACGGTCGGGTACCGGCTCCCGTGCCGTATGACGGCGGTGAGGTGGACCGGAGAGCATCGCTCGGAGGTCGGAGGTCTCAACACGGAAGTGTTCACGGACAACGCGTCACGCAGCACGTGCGGGTTCACGTCCTCGTAGCGGGTCTTGGTTCCGAAGAACGCGGCGATATTTGGGACGTCCGGTACCGAGAGAGAGGAGCAGGAGAGGCGGGTCAGGAGCACACTTAGAGCCGCTAACAGGAGCCTGTTCCTGGGGGGAGAACCGGAGAACATGTCGGAGGTTCTTTAACGGAACCTTTGTTGATGTTCCGGGTTCATCTGTCGTTCAACACAAAACGATCCCGGAGTTTTTAAACACAGATTATTCTACATAAAACTACAACTTGTAACAAAATACGAGTACAAATACACTATACAAAATAAAATATATACTGCGTATGAACTCGTTTAAAAGTATCAGTTTGACTCCAGAAACCGGAAACGTGCTCGCGTCAAGTTTCCGTTAAATAACCAGCATCCGGTGGATGTGATACAAAATAAAAGCCGATAAAAGAAACAACAGTTTCAAAATAAAAGGTTCGTTACCGAACGCTTTCAGTTCAGCATCTCAAAATATTAAAATAAATTCATCTTTGGAAAAACTACAAATAACAAAAAACCGAAGTGTGCAGCAAGTAAAGAAACACAAAGTACACACACAGTAAGAGAACATGCTAATTATACTACTAACAGTAATGTACTAGTACTCCCTCTGTGGCTACTAATAATACTCAACTAGCCCTTCAGTCCCTTCAACCTCTCTCTCCTGTTCTGTGAGGGTCAAAGTGTTCAGACTGTGAAGAACTCTGAGGATTAATGTGTATTAATGTGTGTTAATGTGTATTAATGTGTATTAATGTGTGTTAATGTGTATTAATGTGTGTTAATGTGTATTAATGTGTGTTAATGTGTGTTGATGTGTGTTGATGTGTGTTAATGTGTATTAATGTGTATTAATGTGTGTTAATGTGTATTAATGTGTGTTAATGTGTGTTAATGTGTATTAATGTGTGTTAATGTGTGTTGATGTGTGTTAATGTGTATTAATGTGTATTAATGTGTGTTAATGTGTATTAATGTGTATTAATGTGTATTAATGTGTGTTAATGTGTGTTAATGTGTGTTAATGTGTATTAATGTGTGTTAATGTGTGTTGATGTGTGTTGATGTGTGTTGATGTGTGTTGATGTGTTAATGTGTTAATGTGTATTGTGTGTTAATGTGTATTAATGTGTGTTAATGTGTGTTAATGTGTGTTAATGTGTATTAATGTGTGTTAATGTGTATTAATGTGTATTAATGTGTGTTAATGTGTGTTGATGTGTATTAATGTGTATTAATGTGTGTTAATGTGTGTTAATGTGTATTAATGTGTGTTAATGTGTATTAATGTGTGTTAATGTGTGTTAATGTGTATTAATGTGTGTTAATGTGTGTTAATGTGTGTTAATGTGTGTTAATGTGTGTTAATGTGTATTAATGTGTGTTAATGTGTATTAATGTGTGTTAATGTGTATTAATGTGTGTTAATGTGTATTAATGTGTGTTAATGTGTGTTAATGTGTGTTAATGTGTGTTAATGTGTGTTAATGTGTGTTAATGTGTGTTAATGTGTATTAATGTGTATTAATGTGTATTAATGTGTGTTAATGTGTGTTAATGTGTGTTAATGTGTGTTGATGTGTATTAATGTGTGTTAATGTGTATTAATGTGTATTGTGTGTTAATGTGTGTTAATGTGTGTTAATGTGTGTTAATGTGTGTTAATGTGTATTAATGTGTGTTAATGTGTGTTAATGTGTGTTAATGTGTGTTAATGTGTGTTGATGTGTATTAATGTGTATTAATGTGTGTGAATGTGTATTAATGTGTGTTAATGTGTGTTAATGTGTGTTAATGTGTGTTAATGTGTATTAATGTGTGTTAATGTGTGTTAATGTGTGTTAATGTGTGTTAATGTGTATTAATGTGTGTTAATGTGTGTTAATGTGTGTTAATGTGTGTTAATGTGTGTTAATGTGTATTAATGTGTATTAATGTGTATTAATGTGTGTTAATGTGTGTTAATGTGTGTTGATGTGTGTTGATGTGTTAATGTGTATTAATGTGTATTGTGTGTTAATGTGTATTAATGTGTATTAATGTGTGTTAATGTGTGTTAATGTGTGTTAATGTGTGTTAATGTGTGTTGATGTGTTAATGTGTATTAATGTGTATTGTGTGTTAATGTGTATTAATGTGTGTTAATGTGTATTAATGTGTGTTAATGTGTATTAATGTGTATTAATGTGTGTTAATGTGTATTAATGTGTGTTAATGTGTGTTAATGTGTGTTGATGTGTTAATGTGTATTAATGTGTATTGTGTATTAATGTGTATTAATGTGTGTTAATGTGTGTTATTGTGTGTTGATGTGTTAATGTGTATTAATGTGTATTGTGTGTTAATGTGTATTAATGTGTATTAATGTGTGTTAATGTGTGTTAATGTGTGTTAATGTGTGTTAATGTGTGTTGATGTGTTAATGTGTATTAATGTGTATTGTGTGTTAATGTGTGTTAATGTGTATTAATGTGTGTTAATGTGTATTATGTGTATTAATGTGTGTTAATGTGTGTTAATGTGTGTTAATGTGTGTTGATGTGTGTTGATGTGTTAATGTGTATTAATGTGTGTTAATGTGTATTAATGTGTGTTAATGTGTATTAATGTGTATTAATGTGTGTTAATGTGTGTTAATGTGTATTAATGTGTGTTAATGTGTATTAATGTGTGTTAATGTGTGTTAATGTGTATTAATGTGTATTAATGTGTGTTAATGTGTGTTAATGTGTATTAATGTGTGTTAATGTGTATTAATGTGTGTTAATGTGTATTAATGTGTATTAATGTGTGTTAATGTGTATTAATGTGTGTTGATGTGTTAATGTGTATTAATGTGTGTTAATGTGTATTAATGTGTGTTAATGTGTATTAATGTGTGTTAATGTGTATTAATGTGTGTTAATGTGTATTAATGTGTATTAATGTGTGTTAATGTGTATTAATGTGTGTTAATGTGTGTTAATGTGTATTAATGTGTATTAATGTGTGTTAATGTGTGTTAATGTGTATTAATGTGTGTTAATGTGTATTAATGTGTGTTAATGTGTATTAATGTGTATTAATGTGTGTTAATGTGTATTAATGTGTGTTGATGTGTTAATGTGTATTAATGTGTGTTAATGTGTATTAATGTGTGTTAATGTGTATTAATGTGTGTTAATGTGTATTAATGTGTGTTAATGTGTATTAATGTGTATTAATGTGTGTTAATGTGTATTAATGTGTGTTAATGTGTGTTAATGTGTGTTGATGTGTTAATGTGTATTAATGTGTATTGTGTATTAATGTGTATTAATGTGTGTTAATGTGTGTTGATGTGTTAATGTGTATTAATGTGTATTGTGTGTTAATGTGTATTAATGTGTATTAATGTGTGTTAATGTGTGTTAATGTGTGTTAATGTGTGTTGATGTGTTAATGTGTATTAATGTGTATTGTGTGTTAATGTGTGTTAATGTGTATTAATGTGTGTTAATGTGTATTATGTGTATTAATGTGTGTTAATGTGTGTTAATGTGTGTTAATGTGTGTTGATGTGTTAATGTGTATTAATGTGTGTTAATGTGTATTAATGTGTGTTAATGTGTATTAATGTGTATTAATGTGTGTTAATGTGTGTTAATGTGTATTAATGTGTGTTAATGTGTATTATGTGTATTAATGTGTGTTAATGTGTGTTAATGTGTATTAATGTGTGTTAATGTGTATTATGTGTATTAATGTGTGTTAATGTGTGTTAATGTGTGTTAATGTGTGTTAATGTGTATTAATGTGTGTTAATGTGTGTTAATGTGTATTAATGTGTGTTAATGTGTATTAATGTGTATTAATGTGTGTTAATGTGTGTTAATGTGTGTTAATGTGTGTTGATGTGTTAATGTGTATTAATGTGTGTTAATGTGTATTAATGTGTGTTAATGTGTATTAATGTGTATTAATGTGTGTTAATGTGTGTTAATGTGTGTTAATGTGTATTATGTGTATTAATGTGTGTTAATGTGTGTTAATGTGTGTTAATGTGTATTATGTGTATTAATGTGTGTTAATGTGTGTTAATGTGTATTAATGTGTATTAATGTGTGTTAATGTGTGTTAATGTGTGTTAATGTGTATTATGTGTATTAATGTGTGTTAATGTGTGTTAATGTGTGTTGATGTGTTAATGTGTATTAATGTGTATTAATGTGTGTTAATGTGTATTAATGTGTGTTAATGTGTGTTAATGTGTGTTAATGTGTGTTGATGTGTTAATGTGTATTAATGTGTATTAATGTGTGTTAATGTGTATTAATGTGTATTAATGTGTGTTAATGTGTATTAATGTGTGTTAATGTGTGTTAATGTGTGTTGATGTGTTAATGTGTATTAATGTGTATTAATGTGTATTAATGTGTATTAATGTGTGTTAATGTGTGTTGATGTGTATTAATGTGTATTAATGTGTGTTAATGTGTGTTAATGTGTGTTAATGTGTGTTAATGTGTATTAATGTGTGTTAATGTGTGTTAATGTGTGTTAATGGAACATGAATATATTCAGAGGAGGAGGAGCTCACTGTATCAGAGGAAGTCCTCCAACAGTCTGGACCTCTTCCTCAGCAGTGAACACAACTGTTTGCTCCTGGTCCTGTTTGACCCTGGTCCTGTTTGACCCTGGTCCTGTTTGACCCTGGTCATGGCCCTGTTTGCTCCTGGTCCTGTTTGTCCCTGGTCCTGTTTGACCCTGGTCCTGGCCCTGTTTGCTCCTGGTCCTGTTTGCTCCTGGTCATGGCCCTGTTTGCTCCTGGTCCTGTTTGACCCTGGTCCTGTTTGTCCCTGGTCCTGTTTGACCCTGG
The DNA here is from genome assembly GCA_032191485.1 of Leptoclinus maculatus. Lineage (NCBI taxonomy): Eukaryota > Metazoa > Chordata > Actinopteri > Perciformes > Stichaeidae > Leptoclinus > Leptoclinus maculatus. Next base: position 135,684 of record JAVDOI010000145.1, read on the forward strand.
TCCTGGCCCTGTTTGCTCCTGGTCCTGTTTGCTCCTGGTCCTGGCCCTGTTTGACCCTGGTCCTGTTTGCTCCTGGTCCTGTTTGACCCTGGTCCTGGCCCTGTTTGACCCTGGTCCTGGCCCTGTTTGACCCTGGTCCTGTTTCCTCCTGGTCCTGTTTCCTCCTGGTCCTGTTTGACCCTGGTCCTGTTTGACCCTGGTCCTGGCCCTGTTTGCTCCTGGTCCTGTTTGACCCTGGTCATGGCCCTGTTTGACCCTGGTCCTGTTTGCTCCTGGTCCTGTTTGACCCTGGTCCTGTTTGAAGCTGGTCTTGGCCCTGTTTGTCCCTGGTCCTGTTTGCTCCTGGTCATGGTCCTGTTTGACCCTGGTCCTGGCCCTGTTTGACCCTGGTCCTGTTTGCTCCTGGTCCTGTTTGTCCCTGGTCCTGTTTGACCCTGGTCCTAGCCCTGTTTGCTCCTGGTCCTGTTTGTCCCTGGTCCTGTTTGTCCCTGGTCCTGTTTGACCCTGGTCCTGTTTGTCCCTGGTCCTGTTTGACCCTGGTCCTGGTCCTGTTTGACCCTGGTCCTGTTTGTCCCTGGTCCTGTTTGACCCTGGTCCTGTTTGTCCCTGGTCCTGTTTGACCCTGGTCCTGTTTGTCCCTGGTCCTGTTTGACCCTGGTCCTGGTCCTGTTTGACCCTGGTCCTGTTTGCTCCTGGTCATGGCCCTGTTTGACCCTGGTCCTGTTTGACCCTGGTCCTGTTTGTCCCTGGTCCTGTTTGACCCTGGTCCTAGCCCTGTTTGCTCCTGGTCCTGTTTGTCCCTGGTCCTGTTTGACCCTGGTCCTGTTTGTCCCTGGTCCTGTTTGACCCTGGTCCTGTTTGTCCCTGGTCCTGTTTGACCCTGGTCCTGTTTGTCCCTGGTCCTGTTTGACCCTGGTCCTGTTTGTCCCTGGTCCTGTTTGACCCTGGTCCTGGTCCTGTTTGACCCTGGTCCTGTTTGCTCCTGGTCATGGCCCTGTTTGACCCTGGTCCTGTTTGACCCTGGTCCTGTTTGTCCCTGGTCCTGTTTGACCCTGGTCCTAGCCCTGTTTGCTCCTGGTCCTGTTTGTCCCTGGTCCTGTTTGACCCTGGTCCTGTTTGTCCCTGGTCCTGTTTGACCCTGGTCCTGGTCCTGTTTGACCCTGGTCCTGTTTGCTCCTGGTCATGGCCCTGTTTGACCCTGGTCCTGTTTGACCCTGGTCCTGGCCTCTGAGGACATAAATAACCACTCTGGGATGTGGTCCATGACTCCTGGAGGATCTTTCTGGGCGCGCTTCTTTTCTGACACCCGACACACCTCCTCCTCTGACCCCTCCCCGCTCAGGGGGGAGGGGTCAGAGGAGGTGAATGAAGCGCTCCCTGTCTCGGCCACACGTGTTGTTGATGCTGTGGAGGAGGGAGCGCTTGGTTCGAGGACTCCAGAGGATTTAAGGGTAGAAGAGCATCTGGGAGCGCTTGTTAACGTCTCGTCACCTCCAGGTTAATGATTAAAGGTCAGCTGGAACTTATTGACCCCAGAGGCTTTTTAACCGGAGTCTCACACAGAAGAGGACGTTTGTTCTCTACTCTTTCTTCACTGCTGCTCAGCTCCACCCGGCTGGGTTGAGTCCCGAGTCCACCTGGAGACCTGCAGGACCCAGATCCAGATCCACTTCTTTAAATCCACTGGTGTGTGAATCAACTTCTGAAGGAGAGAATCAGACCAGGACTGAGGGTTAGTCTCTGGAGCCAGACGCCTCAGGGTCAGGACTCAAGACCAGGACCAGAGACCAGAGACCGGCTCACAGCTGCAACAATGGCTGATGGGAAGCGGCGGAGCGGTGCGGTGGAGCCTCTGGACGGAGGATGGGGCTGGGTGATCGTAGGCTGCTGC
>JAVDOI010000145.1:142574-160074 GCA_032191485.1 Leptoclinus maculatus
AAATGTCTTTACTGTCTATAAATGTCTTTACTGTCTATAAATATCTTTACTGTCTATAAATGTCTTTACTGTCTATAAATGTCTTTACTGTCTATAAATGTCTTTACTGTCTATAAATGTCTTTACTGTCTATAAATGTCTTTACTGTCTATAAATGTCTTTACTGTCTATAAATGTCTTTACTGTCTATAAATGTCTTTACTGTCTATAAATGTCTTTACTGTCTATAAATGTCTTCACTGTCTATAAATGTCTTTACTGTCTATAAATGTCTTCACTGTCTATAAATGTCTTTACTGTCTATAAATGTCTTTACTGTCTATAAATGTCTTCACTGTCTATAAATGTCTTCACTGTCTATAAATGTCTTTACTGTCTATAAATGTCTTTACTGTCTATAAATGTCTTCACTGTCTATAAATGTCTTCACTGTCTATAAATGTCTTTACTGTCTATAAATGTCTTCACTGTCTATAAATGTCTTCACTGTCTATAAATGTCTTTACTGTCTATAAATGTCTTTACTGTCTATAAATGTCTTCACTGTCTATAAATGTCTTCACTGTCTATAAATGTCTTCACTGTCTATAAATGTCTTTACTGTCTATAAATGTCTTCACTGTCTATAAATGTCTATATGAGATTTTACAGTATAATAAAGTATAATAAAGTATGTTAAAGTATAATAAAGTATGTTAAAGTATAATAAAGTATGTTAAAGTATATTAAAGTATAATGAAGTATAATAAAGTATAATAAAGTATGTTAAAGTATAATAAAGTATATTAAAGTATAATAAAGTATATTAAAGTATAATAAAGTATGTTAAAGTATAATAAAGTATAATAAAGTATAATAAAGTATGTTAAAGTATAATAAAGTATAATAAAGTATATTAAAGTATAATAAAGTATAATAAAGTATGTTAAAGTATAATAAAGTATATTAAAGTATAATAAAGTATGTTAAAGTATAATAAAGTATAATAAAGTATATTAAAGTATAATAAAGTATAATAAAGTATGTTAAAGTATAATAAAGTATATTAAAGTATAATAAAGTATGTTAAAGTATATTAAAGTATATTAAAGTATAATAAAGTATAATAAAGTATGTTAAAGTATAATAAAGTATATTAAAGTATAATAAAGTATGTTAAAGTATGTTAAAGTATAATAAAGTATAATAAAGTATAATAAAGTATATTAAAGTATATTAAAGTATAATAAAGTATATTAAAGTATAATAAAGTATAATAAAGTATGTTAAAGTATATTAAAGTATAATGAAGTATAATAAAGTATAATAAAGTATGTTAAAGTATATTAAAGTATAATGAAGTATAATAAAGTATATTAAAGTATAATAAAGTATATTAAAGTATAATAAAGTATGTTAAAGTATAATAAAGTATGTTAAAGTATAATGAAGTATATTAAAGTATAATAAAGTATGTTAAAGTATAATAAAGTATAATGAAGTATATTAAAGTATAATAAAGTATGTTAAAGTATAATGAAGTATGTTAAAGTATAATAAAGTATAATAAAGTATAATGAAGTATATTAAAGTATAATAAAGTATATTAAAGTATATTAAAGTATGTTAAAGTATGTTTAAGTATGTTAAAGTATGTTAAAGTATAATAAAGTATGTTAAAGTATAATAAAGTATAATAAAGTATAATAAAGTATGTTAAAGTATGTTAAAGTATAATAAAGTATAATGAAGTATATTAAAGTATAATAAAGTATAATAAAGTATAATAAAGTATGTTAAAGTATAATAAAGTATAATGAAGTATATTAAAGTATAATAAAGTATAATAAAGTATAATAAAGTATGTTAAAGTATGTTAAAGTATGTTAAAGTATAATGAAGTATATTAAAGTATAATAAAGTATGTTAAAGTATAATAAAGTATGTTAAAGTATGTTAAAGTATGTTAAAGTATAATTAAGTATAATAAAGTATGTTAAAGTATGTTAAAGTATGTTAAAGTATGTTAAAGTATAATGAAGTATATTAAAGTATAATAAAGTATAATAAAGTATAATAAAGTATGTTAAAGTATGTTAAAGTATAATAAAGTATGTTAAAGTATAATTAAGTATATTAAAGTATAATAAAGTATGTTAAAGTATAATAAAGTATGTTAAAGTATAATAAAGTATGTTAAAGTATAATTAAGTATATTAAAGTATAATAAAGTATGTTAAAGTATAATAAAGTATGTTAAAGTATAATGAAGTATATTAAAGTATAATAAAGTATGTTAAAGTATAATAAAGTATGTTAAAGTATAATGAAGTATATTAAAGTATAATAAAGTATGTTAAAGTATAATAAAGTATGTTAAAGTATAATGAAGTATATTAAAGTATAATAAAGTATAATAAAGTATGTTAAAGTATAATAAAGTATGTTAAAGTATGTTAAAGTATAACCGTGTGTCTCGGTGTCCCAGGTGTCTGAAGCCGTACCGTCTGGCGTCCTACGTCTTTGCGGTGGCGATGGAGGGTCTCTGTTGTCTCTTCACGCCGTTGCTCCGGTCCTTCTCGCTCCTCGTACCCTTCGCCGTCCTCTACGGTTACTTCGACGGCGCCTACGTGGCGCTGATCCCCGTGGTGACGGCGGACGTGGTGGGAGCTCCGTACCTGTCCTCGGCGCTGGGAGTGGTCTACTTCCTCCACGCCATCCCCTACCTCATCAGCCCGCCAATCGGAGGTGAGGAGTTGAGATTTGATCATTTTCAATCCGCTGACGACCATTTTGTGACTCATTCTTGTCCTCGTTAGCTGGAGACAACGGACACAAAGGGATAAATAATAATAAAACGTACTTGTTCTTCTTTTGCTGCAGGTTGGCTGGTCGACGTCACAGGAAGCTACTCGGCGACCTTCTTCCTCAGTGGTGTCTCTCTGCTGTCCAGCGCCGTCGTCCTCTCCGCCATCACCGGGATCCGCCACTGCCGCCGCCTGATGCTAACCCCCGCCGCTAAACGCTAGCTCCTCCCCCGTCCGTCCGATCAATCGGACCGCTTCAGCGGAGGCTGTCGGTCGAGCCTCGCGCAGAGGAAACGATCAATCGGAGTATCGATAGCGCAGACGGTGATGAAGGGCCGTGATTGGCTGGCGGAGTGGATTTATTGATAGAGTCTGCTGAGGACCAGCATCCAAACTGTGACACACTTCCTGTCACCTGACTTTTAAAGGACACCTGGACGAACAGAGGCGAAGATGCTAACGCCAACAAACGAGGGAACAGGAAACAGAAAACGTGAAATAACCCAAATAAAAACATGTTTTCGCTCTCTGGTCGAGCTACAGTGGGAATGAATGGACGGCAGCTGCACCAGACTCCACAGAGAAAAGAGATGATTTAGTGAAACTAAAACAAGCAATAACAGACGTTAAAGTTTGTTTGAGGCCAAATGTGTCGTATCACTGAATATCAAAGACCGAAAGTTAATGTTGATTGATTGTTGAAGAAAACTGGGTAGAAAACAATCCAAATATGTTAATGTGAATATTTACTAGAATTCTTTCGCCTCTTTCACTGTAAATGATTCGTTTGAAAGAAAATCATCTGAAAGTGTGACGGACATTTTACATTTGATTATTCTTTATGGGCCAAACGGTCGAGTATTCAAGAAAATGAATGTTGGTTGAAGAGATACTGAAGACGCAGGTCAAATAATAACGAGATATTTTAACTTCAGTAACATTTGGGGGACAGAAATAACCAAAGAGCTCTGAACTATGGAAGATTTTAAGTAAAAAGTAGACTTTTATTGTACCGTACTAACGAAATAAAAACTGAATGAATTGTTTTTTATTGTGAAATTAAGATCAAAACCAGAAGAGGTGAATATTAACAGTGACTCTGGTTGAGTTGCAAGAGAAGAAGTCAGAAATAAATGATCATTATTGTAAAGATCAAACAGAATGAAGAATCATCGATTGGTCTACGACATTAATAATAATAATTAAAACCTTTCTATACGTATCATTTGTAATTGATATTTTAATTGGTGTTTTTTTTAGATCTTCAGTCCAGTTCAGTAAAATAAAGAATGAATGATTAAACATGTTCGTTCTCTCTTCCGAGAAGACGAGACGTTCCAGTCCAGGAACTAAAGAACGAGCTGAGAGTTCACTGATCTACAGAGGACTCAACCCAATAACTCAATATCTACTGATCAATAATCTAACTCCTTCACGTGACTCAAACTGTTTCACATGAGTCTGAACGAGGCCATCAGGAAAACAGCTGTGAATGTTTATCCTGACCTCTAAATGTGCTACTTAGCTTAGCACGTCTTTAGCTTAGCACGTCTTGGTGTCGACTGATCTTTTAAAGTTGTTCTCATGTTTTAGTTTCACAGGTGCTGGACTGTTTGATCCAGTTTAATTTGGTTTGTCTCTGATTCAGTAACGATGGGACCACAATATAATATATATATATATCTATATATATATATATCTATATATATATATAGATATATATATATAGATATATATATCTATATATATATATATAGAGTATCATATTTTTATATAGTTGTAGTAAAATGTTTCTACAGCTACGAGCACAGTAAAGAGATACGGGCGTTTTAATTTGATTTGATTTATTTATTGAAAAGTCGTCGTCCTCTTCTCTCTAAAAATAAGAAAACAAACTGTACAAATATTTAAAACCTCTTTAGTTAGAAAGACCGCCTGCAGACCAGCTAGTGTTGTCATATGATGATGATGTCACACGATGATGTCACACGATGATGTCACTTCCTGCATGTCTTGGAGCGCAGCTGTCTCTTAATGATGAGGTGATCGCTCTCCTTCTCCTCCTTTGCTCCTCCGGCCATCTGAAACACAACAACACAACTACACGTTATACACGCGCAACTACGCGCTAAACACACAACTACGCGTTAAACACACGCAACTAAACATTAAACACACAACTCTGTATTTTACCGTACAAAAACGTCTCTCTCACATAAACAAACACACACACCATGCTCGGGGAGTCGATTAGTGGAGTTGAGGCGTCCGTCCTATAAAGCTTTCTCCGTCCTCGTTTTGGTTTGGTTGCCGTGGTAGCCGTCTCATTGTCCGCTGAATGTCCACTGACAAGGCTGATGATGGTTTTAGCTGCAGAGACACAGAGAGGCAAATACAGGTGGATAAAGAGGTCACAAATAAGTTAACATCAGTCAGACTGTAGCATCAGTCAGACTGTAGCATCAGTCAGACTGTAGCATCAGTCAGACTGTAGCATCAGTCAGACTGTAACGACAGTCAGACTGTAGCATCAGTCAGACTGTAGCATCAGTCAGACTGTAGCATCAGTCAGACTGTAACATCAGTCAGACTGTAACATCAGTCAGACTGTAACGACAGTCAGACTGTAGCATCAGTCAGACTGTAACATCAGTCAGACTGTAACATCAGTCAGACTGTAGCATCAGTCAGACTGTAACATCAGTCAGACTGTAGCATAAGTCAGACTGTAGCATCAGTCAGACTGTAGCATAAGTCAGACTGTAGCATCAGTCAGACTGTAACATCAGTCAGACTGTAGCATAAGTCAGACTGTAACATCAGTCAGACTGTAGCATAAGTCAGACTGTAGCATCAGTCAGACTGTAGCATAAGTCAGACTGTAACATCAGTCAGACTGTAACATCAGTCAGACTGTAACATCAGTCAGACTGTAGCATCAGTCAGACTGTAGCATCAGTCAGACTGTAACATCAGTCAGACTGTAGCATCAGTCAGACTGTAACATCAGTCAGACTGTAGCATCAGTCAGACTGTAACATCAGTCAGACTGTAGCATCAGTCAGACTTGTAGCATCAGTCAGACTGTAACATCAGTCAGACTGTAACATCAGTTAGACTGTAACATCAGTCAGACTGTAGCATCAGTCAGACTGTAACATCAGTCAGACTGTAGCATCAGTCAGACTGTAACATCAGTCAGACTGTAGCATCAGTCAGACTTGTAGCATCAGTCAGACTGTAACATCAGTCAGACTGTAACATCAGTCAGACTGTAGCATCAGTCAGCGCTCCGGATGTTTTTACTTTCAGAAGTGTTACATAACTGTTGTTCATAACAGTCGGACATAACTGTTGTTCATAACATTCGTACTGCTGCAATGAGTCATGAAAGACACACCGACCTTTGCTGCCCAGGATGGAGGGAGAGCTGTGGATCAACTCTCCGATCTTCTGAAGAGGGCCGTCTCTCTTCTCCTTCACCACAGAAGACTGGACAGAGAGGGACAGAGAGAGAGACAGGATGAGGGACAGAGAGACAGACAGGGTGAGGGACAGAGAGATATTTAACCACACTGCTCACAGAAGGTCTTTCACAGAGCTTTTCATAGCTACAAACCAAACAGGTCTGATTCAGTTTTATTCTCATCAGGTCAATCAGGACAAAGTCATTAACATGAGTCATAATTTAGCTGAGAGTCTATGATGGAACATAGAACCAAAGGAACCTGTCTTCTCTCTTCACACACACACACACACACACACACACACACCTGCACATCGCAGATCTTCCTCTTCCTCCCTGTAGTTTTGGGGGTTTTCTTCTGTAGTCTCTCCATCTCTTTCCTCACAGCCTCAAACTCCCTGCTCCTTCCCTCCTCCTCCTCCTCCTGCCTCCCTCTCTTCTCCTGGAGTCTCTGGATCACTTCCTTCAGCTCCTCCACCACCGGCACCTCCACCTCTCTGTTCTCCTTCTCCTCCTCCTCCTTCCTCTGCAGGTCTTCCCTCAGACGCTCCAGCTCTGATGGAAAGAGAAAGTTCAGATTTATCTCCTGATCACATTAATACAACGTTCTCCACTGTTTCAGGTGATGAAGATGATGAAGATACCTGTTCTCAGAGTCTCCGTCTGACTGTGACATTCTTCTACAAGTTTCTCCTTTTCGGACACGACTCGATGCAGCTCTGACACACAGAAAGATTTAAAAAAAGATTAGTAGACAGACCATCAAGGACCGAGGAGGTTCTGGTTTTCTCTGGAGTCATGAATGAAGAGAAAGAATGGTGACTACTCCCTACTGGGTTCCTCGGCCGCGCTCTACCGGGTTCCTCGGCCGCGCTCTACCGGGTTTCTCGGCCGGGTTCCTCAGCCGCGCTCTACCGGGTTTCTCAGCCGCTCTCTACCGGGTTCCTCGACCGTTCTCTACCGGGTTCCTCGACCGCTCTCTACCAGGTTTCTCGGCCATGCTCTACCGGGTTTCTCGGACGTTCTCTACCAGGTTCCTCGACCGCTCTCTACCGGGTTCCTCGACCGTTCTCTACCGGGTTTCTCGGACGTTCTCTACCAGGTTCCTCGACCGCTCTCTACCGGGTTCCTCGACCGCTCTCTACCGGGTTCCTCGACCGCGCTCTACCGGGTTTCTCTACCGGGTTCCTCGACCGCGCTCTACCGGGTTCCTCGGCCGCGCTCTACCGGGTTCCTCGACCGCTCTCTACCGGGTTCCTCGACCGCTCTCTACCGGGTTCCTCGACCGCTCTCTACCGGGTTCCTCGACCGCTCTCTACCGGGTTCCTCGATCGCTCTCTACCGGGTTCCTCGATCGCTCTCTACCGGGTTCCTCGACCGTGCTCTACCGGGTTCCTTGACCGTTCTCTACCGGGTTTCTCGGACGTTCTCTACCGGGTTCCTCGACCGCTCTCTACCGGGTTTCTCGGACGTTCTCTACCGGGTTCCTCGACCGCTCTCTACCGGGTTCCTCGACCGCGCTCTACCGGGTTCCTCGACCGCGCTCTACCGGGTTCCTCGGCCGCGCTCTACCGGGTTCCTCGACCGCTCTCTACCGGGTTCCTCGACCGCTCTCTACCGGGTTCCTCGACCGCGCTCTACCGGGTTTCTCTACCGGGTTCCTCGACCGCGCTCTACCGGGTTCCTCGGCCGCGCTCTACCGGGTTCCTCGACCGCTCTCTACCGGGTTCCTCGACCGCTCTCTACCGGGTTCCTCGACCGCTCTCTACCGGGTTCCTCGACCGCTCTCTACCGGGTTCCTCGATCGCTCTCTACCGGGTTCCTCGATCGCTCTCTACCGGGTTCCTCGACCGTGCTCTACCGGGTTCCTTGACCGTTCTCTACCGGGTTTCTCGGACGTTCTCTACGGTGGATTGTTTTGTTTTTCATCTTCTCACCTTCCTTCTCCCTCTCCTGATTCCTCCTCCTTTCCTCCTCTGATTTCTCCATCTCCTCCAGTCTCCCTCGCAGAGCTCCGCCCTCAGACTCAAGCCCCTCCTTCAGGCTCTGGAGCCGACTGGTGAATTCTGCTTTCTGATTGGCTAACTCCTCACTGAGTTCAACACACCTGTTTTCACTGTAGGATGAGGACAGGAGATTAATACTTTTGAAATGAACTGATACTTAACCAGCTGCTTACTTGTCACCTGTTGGATCTGTTGTATATTAATTAATAAAACCTGATTGAAGACAATATTGATGAGCCCATCAGGCTCCTCCTGTCTACCTGTGCGTCAGAGATTCCTGCAGTTGGCTTTTCCCTCTCTGCAGATCTTGGATCTGTTGGGATTTCTGAGATGATCTCATCAGCGCTGCCTGGCTCTCCTTCTTCAGCTCCTCCATGGCGGAGTGGAAAACGCCGCTGCTGCTGCTGCTCCGCCCCTCCTCCTCCTGAAACAATCAATCAATCAGTGCTGCTCCGCCCCTCCTCCTCCTGAAACAATCAATCAATCAGTGCTGCTCCGCCCCTCCTCCTCCTGAAACAATCAATCAATCAGTGCTGCTCCGCCCCTCCTCCTCCTGAAACAATCAATCAATCAGTGCTGCTTTACTCATTAACTCTTCAACTGATCAATCCAAAGCCATACAAACAATCAATCAAACAATCAATCAATATTCAGTTATTGTAAACAGAGAAACAAAAGAACAGGAAGAACCTTGACTTCCTGCTTCAGACGCTCCACTTCTTGTGTCAGACCATTGATGCTGTCGGCCTTCTCCTCTGATTGGCTCTCCAGGTCCTGGAGGCGGGTCTTTGCAATGTCCAGCTGCTGCGATAGGCTGTCAGACCTGTCAGTCTGCTCCTTGAGCTTCGTCTGGAGACCGGTCACCTGGAAATAAAACAATAAGCAGACGTTTGTTGTTATCATTTTGATAGATGTCTTTGTATTAATATTGGATTGTACAGGTGTACCTAATAAAGTGACCACTCGCACCTCCGTCTGGAGCTGGAAGATGCCGTTAACCAGAGCTTTGTTCTCCTTCGTCAGTCTGGATGTTTCCCTCTGCTCCGACTCCAGAGACGAAAACACAGACGCACAGTTTGGACACTCGTCCAGATCTACGAGGGGGGAGGAGAGGAGGAGGGAAGGAGGGAGGAGTGGGAGAAGGAGTGGAGGACAGAAAGAGCCATAGTGAGAGAAGAAGGGCTAAAGCTGCAGGAAATCTGTGCAAGTAACAACATATCTGAGTGCAAGCAAATAGTTTGAGGAGAAAGCAAAGCAAATCCAAGAGCAAGCAGGAACTATGTGAGTGTGAAGCAGGTGTGTGAAGACACACGGACGACTAGCAGAGCCGGGGATCGAACATCCGATCCTCTGATTGCTTAACCGCTGAGCCACAGTCGGCCCACACTGTCATGTGATGAGGTCCACCAGCTCTCCTACCCGTCAGCTCCTGCACCTTCTGCTCCAGAGCAACCTGCTCCTTCTTCAGCTTCTCCACCTCCTCATCTCGTCTCCTCAGCTCCTCCTCCAGGCCCTTCTTCCTCTCCTCCCTCCTCTTTCTCAGCTCGACAATGGTTTCCTCCTTCTTATCGTTTTCCTCCTGCAGCCTCCAGATCTCCTCCTCCAGCACTGAGGAGACGGAGGAGAAGAAAGACTTTAGAGTTTTAAAGTTAAAATAATAAGGAGTAAACCCCCATCCTTTCATCTCCTCCTCCTCCCCCATACTCCTCCTCTTCCTCCTTATCTTCCCCCTCCTCTCTCTCTCCTCCTCTCACCTCTCCTCTTTGCCGGTCCTCTCTCCTCTTCTTCCTCCAGAGCTTCACGCTGGCGTTTCCTGTTCTCCTCCTTCTCCTCCTCTCCTCTTGTCGACCTCAGAAGCTCCACCAGAGCCCTCTGAAAGACCAGGATGTGGTTCATTAGTCACACTGGGTTTAATGGTCCGGGGAAGATCATATCTTTTAATAATGAACTTATTTTGGGAAATCATTCAGCAGCCGATGAACAGATTGTTAATCCTCATGATTAACTCTCTGAGCCACAGCTCCACATGACTTCATGTGAGGTTTGATTAAATAACAGGAGAATATATATTTCATATGTTTATGATACTTCATTTAACCCTCTGAACACCAAAACGTTGGCAGGATAGAAAAGCATGTTTTCTATAAATATAAATATCATTATATATATTTTAATCATTATTATTATTAATATCATTATTGTTGTAATTATTATCATTATTTAGGACATTATTATTATTATCATTATTATTATCTGTGGCATTAACAGTAAAGTGTGTTTACATCGGCGTTGTTCTCGTTCTTCAGTTTGTTGATGACGTCGTCTTTCTGCTGATTGATTTCCATCAGCTCTGATAACTTGTGTTGCTGCTGCTTCAGACTCTGGAAAACAAAATTACTTTATTGATAAAACACATCGTGAACAACGTGACAAACGTCATTTCAGATGCACCAAAACACAGCAGACACCACAGAAGAAGACACTACCTCCTTGGCCTCCAGCAGTTGGTCATGTGACCTCTGCTTCTCCAATCGCAGCGCCTCCAGCTCTGCACAGAGGACAACGTTACATCAACAACAACAACCAGGAGCTAATACCTGAGTGTGTGTATGTATACCTGCAGTGTGTGTGTGTGTACCTGCAGAGTGTGTGTGTGTGTGTGTGTACCATCGGTGTGTGTGTGTACCTGCAGTATGTGTGTGCTCAGTCAGACAGCGGTGAACACTCTGAGCGTCCTCTCTGATCTTCTCCAGGTCTTCAGTCACTGAACTGAAGATCTCCAACAGATCGGCCTCCTCCTGACAATCATCATCAATACTGTTGTTGATCACCGATACTCATCATCAATACTGTTGTTAATCACCGATACTCATCATCAATACTGTTGTTAATCACCGATACTCATCATCAATACTGTTGTTAATCACCGATACTCATCATCAATACTGTTGTAAATCACCGATACTCATCATCAATACTGTTGTTAATCACCGATACTCATCATCAATACTGTTGTAAATCACCGATACTCATCATCAATACTGTTGTAAATCACCGATACTCATCATCAATACTGTTGTTAATCACCAATACTCATCATCAATACTGTTGTAAATCACCGATACTCATCATCAATACTGTTGTTAATCACCGATACTCATCATCAATACTGTTGTAAATCACCGATACTCATCATCAATACTGTTGTTAATCACCGATACTCATCATCAATACTGTTGTAAATCACTGATACTCATCATCAATACTGTTGTTAATCACCGATACTCATCATCAATACTGTTGTTAATCACCGATACACTGTTGTTAATCACTGATACTCATAATCAATACTGTTGTTAATCACGATAGTCATCATCAATACTGTTGTTAATCACCGATACACTGTTGTTAATCACTGATACTCATAATCAATACTGTTGTTAATCACGATAGTCATCATCAATACTGTTGTTAATCACTGATACTCATCATCAATACTGTTGTTAATCACATATACTCATCATAAATACTGTTGTTAATCACCGATACTCATCATCAATACTGTTGTTAATCACCGATACTCATCATCAATACTGTTGTTAATCACCGATACGCATCATCAATACTGTTGTAAATCACCGATACTCATCATCAATACTGTTGTTAATCACCGATACTCATCATCAATACTGTTGTTAATCACATATACTCATCAATACTGTTGTTAATCACTGATAGTCATCAATACTGTTGTAATCACATATACTCATCATCAATACTGTTGTTAATCACTGATACTCATCAATACTGTTGTTAATCACCGATACTCATCATCAATACTGTTGTTAATAACTGATACTCATCAATACTGTTGTTAATCACATATACTCATCATCAATACTGTTGTTAATCACTGATACTCATCAATACTGTTGTTAATCACCGATACTCATCATCAATAATGTTGTTAATCACCGATACTCATCATCAATACTGTTGTTAATCACCGATACTCATCATCAATACTGTTGTTAATCACTGATACTCATCATCAATACTGTTGTTAATCACCGATACTCATCATCAATACTGTTGTTAATCACCGATACTCATCATCAATACTGTTGTTAATCACCGATACTCATCATCAATACTGTTGTTAATCACCGATACTCATCATCAATACTGTTGTTAATCACTGATACTCATCAATACTGTTGTTAATCACATATACTCATCATCAATACTGTTGTTAATCACCGATACTCATCATTGATCACTGATAATCACCAGTAATGAGACAGACAGGTGTTATTGATCACCTTGTGGTCGGTGCTGACAGTCGACAGGTCGACCGTCTTACTGACGAGGTTCTTTAGGATCTCCATTCTTTTATCAGCTCGCTCCTCGAGGATCTCCTTCTCCTTCTCCAGCCGCTCACTGACACACACACATTCAAACATGACGTCACATGTGTGTCACATTACAGTCATGTGACGTACTGTAGTTCAGTCACATGATCACGTTACCTGTAGTCTTTCTCCATCTTGTTGTAGAGCTCCATGAACTCAGCGCAGACTTCCTCTCTGATCTGAGCCTCCAGGACCAAACGCAGCGCCGCCTCTCTGTCTGACTGCTGACACACACACACACACACACACACACACACACACACACACACACACACACACACGTTATCATTTCTTCAGTGTTCATGGATTTTAAGAGAATAAAACTTCTCCAGAAAACAGAAATAACTTAAGTTAGATCATTACCTTCTCTTCTCCCTCCATGGTCCTGTCACCTTCCTCCTCCTCGTCTTCCTCACCTCCTGCCTCCAGCACTGTTCCTTCTATCGCACTCTCCTCCTCCTCCCCCCCCCACTCTTCATCGTCCTCATCCTCCAGCACATCCTCCAGAGTCTTCTCCCAGGCGACCAGCGAGCTCTTCCTGCCCCGCCCCGACACGTTTCTGCGGCGGTCGGCGTCCTCGATGATTAGCGACAGCTCCATGGCCGAATTGTGGGGGACGTCGTCTGGGACCATCGGCCTTGAGTTCAAGACCACCACCTGGACCAGAGAGAGAGTCACAGTGCTGCATTCAAAACCTCAGTGTAGAAATACTGAATTAAAGTCACAGTACTGACCTTCTGGGCGAGGGCGGAGAACTTGAGGACGTTGAGCGTCTCGTCGAAGCAGGACGAGTTCCTGCTGATGTTGACCACCATGGAGACGCGGCCGCCACCACAGAAGAAGAACTGCAGGAAGTGTGTGAGCTTGGACTCCCTGAAGGGGACGTGGTGCGGGACCCTGCAGAGAGAGAGAAACAACCCATCAGACCCGGTCACCCTGTGAGTCCTGATGGTTCTGGTTCAAGCGGTCCCAGACTCTGAGGTCCTACTTGGTGTGCTGGTTCAGCCTCATGGAGTTGATGCACTTCCCGAGCGTCAGCAGAGAGTTGTTGATGTTTCCCGCCTCCTTCAGTCGCTCCCCGGTGTTGTGAGTCCGAGAGCAGCGCTCGGATCCGGCCAGGTCGCACAGAGACAACCTCACAGAGACACATTCTTATGATTATTATTTACATCCTTTACATATGGGGTCAGATCAGTCTCAATAATTGCAAATGCAAACAGAAACTTACTCGCTGATGCCGAGGACTCTTGGAACGCCGACGTCGTCCACTCGGAGGATCCTGATGGAGAAGATGCTGTGGCTGCAGAGACACACAGAGGGAAACAATCACAAAAACAACACCGCTTATCAGCCAGAAGCTGTAAAAAAAACCTCAGATTTTCATCTTTCAGACGGTCCTTGAACACATCATGTGAGACGAACGCTTCCATCAGAAAAATAAACCAAAACTAATCTTAAAATTGTGATATTTCATCATCATGTCTCATCTCTCCACAAATAAACCGTCATGATGGTTCTGTTTCCATAGAGGAGCAGGACTTTTATTTTGAAAATCAAGACCACAGAGAGAAAAATGTGACCGGAACAGAAACCTTAAACTCCTTGAGGGTTCAGAGGGTTATAGTTTATAGTTTAGATAATAAATATTTATGAGTCACGAGCAGAAACTGTAGTAAAGAAACTAAAAGAGCTGACCTCCTGCTGGACAGATGGTTCAGTCTGGTGGAGGAGAAACTCTGGTTCTTCTTCCCGATCTTCATCACTCTGTAGGCCTCTTCAGATCCGTTAACCTGGACCCACCTCAGGTCTGAGACGTGGAGCAACACAAAGACACACATCAACACACACACACACACACACACACACAGGTTGTGTTGAGGGTTCCAAACACTGTACATGTATCTGCTGCCATCTTGTGGTACGAGAACGTTACTACACAACACAGCTGGGCCGAGACAGTAACGCTCAGCTGATATTCGATCACGTGACCGTCACAAATATTCACTGATAATAAACATTGTGTACATTTCTGAGGGTTTTATAAAGAAGGTTAATTCTTTTTTAGAAGCTTTAGAAACAGGACGTGTTAAATATCTATTTGAGTAAATATTTAGCAGTTAAATCAAATAGTTTACAAGATCTTTAACCTTAATTTAGTGAGTAGAAACAAAGATTTACACACAGAAACATACACAACAATAAAGTAAAGCAATGTGGTTAAAATAGACGTTACCTTTGATGAACGAGTTTCCTTTGACGTCCTGAGACAGACGCAGAACCGTCCTCTTGTGGTGTCCACTGGGAACCTGATCAATGACAGATTAATGACAGATCAACCCCACACACACACACACACACACACACACACACACACACACCTGCTCCAGCAGGTCGTGGATGTTGTCGTTGTAAATCTCACAGAATGAAACCCAAACAGAGAAACGGACGGTTGAGTCGACATCCAGACAAAAACTGTCCTCCTCAGAGACGCCGGTCCCCGTGCTGTCAGACGAGCCTGAAAACACACACACACACACACACACCTCCTTGTTTTTAGCAGTTGTGGGCTCCACAAGATGTTTGTGTGCGGACCACCTTTCATTTACATGGTCGGACAAATAATAAACTTCTGACTTCACAGTAATTAAATCACTGACCGTCAAGAAAAGTTGATCTGCCAGACGTCTGACTTTTGTCGCTCTGCAGAGACAATGAGACACAATGAGACACACTGGTACACACTAGTACACACAGGAGTACACAGATGTATTTGTATGTTGTGACCTCTTTAAAGAGCCTCAGCAGGTTCCTCTTGCCGCTGGACTCTGCTGCCTGCTGGTCTGGAGTCAGTCTGCTGAAGTCTCTGCAGCGCTGCGGCTTCAGGTCGGACCGACCGTACAGACGACCGTCGATGCTGTTAAAGATCACAGACAGAGACCTGGGCAACAGACCGGAGTCATGGTCCGGACCTGAGATACAGACAGGCAGACGGACACACGGACGGACAGAGAGAGAGACAGACAGACAGACAGACGGACAGACAGACGGACAGACGGAAAGAGAGAGAGACAGACAGACAGACAGACAGACAGACAGACAGACGGACAGACGGAAAGAGAGAGAGACAGACAGACAGACAGACAGACAGACAGACAGACAGACAGAGAGAGAGACAGACAGACAGACAGACAGACAGAGAGACAGACAGACAGACAGACAGACAGACAGACAGACAGACAGACAGACAGACAGACAGACAGACAGAGAGAGAGAGACCGACAGACAGACATTTAAAAATAAATCAAAACCAATCTGCAGGTGAAACGACAGTAAATCGTACAGAAACGTTTGGATTCAGAGAGAAACTGTGATGAATTTTGTGAAGCTTCAAATGTGTGTCCAGATGTGAATGTGCTGGATTTTACACAGAAGACAACAGGTGTGTGTGTGTGTGTGTGTGTGTGTGTGTGTGTGTGTGTGTGTGTGTGTGTGTGTGGACACATTTCACACGTACATGAACTTGATGTGACTCAGAGGAACCAGGTGACTCCGGTAATCAGAGAAGCTGTTTACACAGAGCAACCTGGTTCCACTGGATCTGGTTCCTCAGGACAGGGATCAGGTTTCTCCTCTACACACACTGATGCTAAAAGGGTCTCAGTCCTATTTTAAACTGTGGGGCAGTCAGAGGACAGACAGACAGACAGAGAGACAGACAGGTTGTGTTTCTGACCCAGGAATGTGAAGGTTTTTCCAGCGTTGGTGACTCCGTACGTGAACACCAGACAGTTTCCTCCAGTGAGAACGTCATGGACCAAACCACGAACTGAACCCTCAAAGACCTTCTTCTGGCTGGCATTCGGATCAAAGACCTGTACAACACATCAACCAGTTAACTACTGTAGTAAACACACCAACCAGTTTAACGAGTAAACACATCAACCAGTTAACTACTGTAGTAAACACATCAACCAGTTAACTACTGTAGTAAACACACCAACCAGTTTAACGAGTAAACACATCAACCAGTTAACTACTGTAGTAAACACACCAACCAGTTTAACGAGTAAACACATCAACCAGTTAACTACTGTAGTAAACACACCAACCAGTTTAACGAGTAAACACATCAACCAGTTAACTACTGTAGTAAACACATCAACCAGTTTAACGAGTAAACACATCAACCAGTTAACTACTGTAGTAAACACACCAACCAGTTTAACGAGTAAACACATCAACCAGTTAACTACTGTAGTAAACACACCAACCAGTTTAACGAGTAAACACATCAACCAGTTAACTACTGTAGTAAACACATCAACCAGTTTAACGAGTAAACACATCAACAAGTTAACTACTGTAGTAAACACATCAACCAGTTAACTACTGTAGTAAACACACCAACCAGTTTAACGAGTAAACACATCAACCAGTTAACTACTGTAGTAAACACACCAACCAGTTTAACGAGTAAACACATCAACAGTTAACTACTGTAGTAAACACACCAACCAGTTTAACGAGTAAACACATCAACCAGTTAACTACTGTAGTAAACACACCAACCAGTTTAACGAGTAAACACATCAACCAGTTAACTACTGTAGTAAACACATCAACCAGTTAACTACTGTAGTAAACACATCAACCAGTTTAACGAGTAAACACATCAACCAGTTAACTACTGTAGTAAACACACCAACCAGTTTAACGAGTAAACACATCAACCAGTTAACTACTGTAGTAAACACATCAACCAGTTTAACGAGTAAACACATCAACCAGTTAACTACTGTAGTAAACACATCAACCAGTTTAACGAGTAAA
>JAVDOI010000145.1:165074-192574 GCA_032191485.1 Leptoclinus maculatus
TCTGGTCCATTCAGGGGTATCTGCTATGAGTCAGACAGACAGACAGAGAGAGAGAGACAGACAGGTCTGGTCCATTCAGGGGTATCTGCTATGAGTCAGACAGACAGACAGAGAGAGAGAGACAGACAGGTCTGGTTCATTCAGGGGTATCTGCTATGAGTCAGACAGACAGACAGAGAGAGAGAGACAGACAGGTCTGGTTCATTCAGGGGTATCTGCTATGAGTCAGACAGACAGACAGAGAGAGAGAGACAGACAGGTCTGGTTCATTCAGGGGTATCTGCTTTGGGTCAGACAGACAGACAGAGAGACAGACAGACAGGTCTGGTTCATTCAGGGGTATCTGCTATGAGTCACAGAACCCCGGGTTATAACACAGGTCACTGTTTTAGTTACTCTTTAACTGTGACGTGTGCTGCGCTGTGATTGGTCAGGACGTGTGGCAGCAGGCGAGGGAGGGCGGGATCGACCCCGTGACGTTGAGGGAGATGTTGGAGAGCGTCAGGAAGAAGGCCGACGTCCCGCTGTCTGTCCGCTCGCTCAGGTTCCTGTCCCTGGAGACCGGAGACATGGACGAGTTCGTCCAGCTGCACAAGCAGCAGCCAATCAGACGGCAGGTAACTCCGACACCATTCGTAATAGAACCCGCCCCTCCCTCCCTCGCTCTGATTGGTCGATCGTTGCCTATGTTTCAGACCGTCATCACCTGCATCGGGACCCTGAAGAAGAGCACGGCGGACGAGGACGGCGTCAGCTGTCTGGTGATCGGTACGGAGAGCAGCGACGTCTTCGTCCTCGACCCCGAGGCCTTCATCATCCTCTCCAAGGTAAACTCCCATCACACACTGGTTTGAACTGGGAGGACAGGAGTTATTGTTTGTGCAGCTCATCTCATGGCTTTGCTCTCCGTCATCATGGAGATGGTTTGACGACTGAGCGAACTCCACAGTCCTCGCTGAGGAAAGCCATGAGATGTGGCTGAAAGCTCCAGCAACAAAGTGAGAAACCTGTCTGTGTGACTGTTGAAGATGTCACTGCCGGCCGCTCCCACCATGATGGACGTGACGGGGCAATTCGACGTGGAGTTTCGCATCACGGTGGCGTGTCGCAACGGAAACATCTACATCCTGCGCAGGTAAGACACACCTGTATGAGACAACTCACCTGTCTAAAGGGAACTCACCTGGCTGAGAGAACTCACCTGTATGAGAGAACTCACCTGTCTAAAGGGAACTCACCCGGCTGAGAGAACTCACCTGTATGAGAGAACTCACCTGTCTAAAGGGAACTCACCTGTATGAGAGAACTCACCTGTCTAAAGAGAACTCACCCGGCTGAGAGAACTCACCTGTATGAGAGAACTCACCTGTCTAAAGAGAACTCACCCGGCTGAGAGAACTCACCTGTATGAGAGAACTCACCTGTCTAAAGGGAACTCACCTGTCTAAAGGGAACTCACCCGGCTGAGAGAACTCACCTGTATGAGAGAACTCACCTGTCTAAAGAGAACTCACCCGGCTGAGAGAACTCACCTGTATGAGAGAACTCACCTGTCTAAAGGGAACTCACCTGTCTAAAGGGAACTCACCCGGCTGAGAGAACTCACCTGTATGAGAGAACTCACCTGTCTAAAGGGAACTCACCTGTCTAAAGAGAACTCACCCGGCTGAGAGAACTCACCTGTATGAGAGAACTCACCTGTCTAAAGGGAACTCACCTGTCTAAAGGGAACTCACCCGGCTGAGAGAACTCACCTGTATGAGAGAACTCACCTGTCTAAAGAGAACTCACCCGGCTGAGAGAACTCACCTGTATGAGAGAACTCACCTGTCTAAAGGGAACTCACCTGTCTAAAGGGAACTCACCCGGCTGAGAGAACTCACCTGTATGAGAGAACTCACCTGTCTAAAGGGAACTCACCTGTCTAAAGAGAACTCACCCGGCTGAGAGAACTCACCTGTATGAGAGAACTCACCTGTCTAAAGGGAACTCACCTGTCTGATGTTTGTGCTGCTGCTCTTCAGGGACTCTGATAAACCGAAGTACAGCATCGAGCTGTCGTGTCACCCGGTGGGTCTGGTGAGGGTCGGGAAGAATGTGGTGGTCGGCTGCACCGACGAGAGCCTGCAGGGCTTCACACAGAAGGTCAGCTGAAGCTCGTCTGAGGGTTCTAAGGTAAAGAACCTGAATACGTTCTGCAGGTAAACGTGGTCCGTGTGTCTCTCGTCCTCAGGGTAAGAAGCTGTGGAGGGCCATCCTCCCGGCTCCCATCACCACCATGGCTGCCATGGACCTCCCCACCAGGGGCTTCCAGGCGGTTCTGGTCGGCCTGGCCAACTGTGAGGTCCACCTGTACCGGGACAAGAACCTGCTGAGCACCATCAAGACGCCCGACGTGGTCACCAGCATCTGCTTCGGCCGGTACGGACGCGAGGACGGGACCCTCATCGTGACCACCAAGGGCGGGGGTCTGATGGTGAAGATCCTGAAGAGGACCGCGGCCTTCGACGACCGGGACGGAACCGCCGGGCCGCCGCCGGCCCAGAGCGTCCGCCTCAACGTGCCTAAGAAGACCAAGCTGTACGTGGACCAGACGCTGAGGGAGCGTGAGAGCGGCCTGGCGATGCACCGCGCCTTCCAGATGGACCTGAGCCGCCTGCGCCTGTCCGCCGCCAAGTCCTACGTCAAGGCCCTGGAGTCCAGCCTGACACCGATGTCCTCCAGCCTCACAGAGCCGCTCAAGATGAACGCCGTGGTTCAGGGTCTGGGCCCGGCCTTCAAACTGACCCTGAACGTCCAGAACACGGCGGCGTGCCGGCCCGTCATGAACCTGGCCGTCAGCTTCCTGTACGACGAGAGCCTGTACCGGATGAGGAACCCGTACATGAGGATCCCTCTGCTGGTGCCCGGACTCGTCTACCCCGTCGAGACCTTCGTGGAGTGCACCAGCGACAAGGGCATCTCTGACATCATCAAGGTGTTCGTCCTGCACGAGGGGCGGAGCTCCCCGCTGCTGACCGCACACATCAACATGCCCGTCAGTGAAGGACTGACACTCAACTGACAACGCTTCCACTTATTTATTAATGACTCCAAACATCATGACACTGACCTGACAACACACAACGCTTCAACTTCATTCAGTAATGACTCCAAACATGAGACTAACCTGACAACACACAACGCTTCAACTTCATTCAGTAATGACTCCAAACATCACGAGACTGATCTGACAACACACAACGCTTCAACTTCATTCAGTAATGACTCCAAACATCATGACACTGACCTGACAACACACAACGCTTCAACTTCATTCAGTAATGACTCCAAACATCACGAGACTGATCTGACAACACACAACGCTTCAACTTCATTCAGTAATGACTCCAAACATCATGAGACTGATCTGACAACACACAACGCTTCAACTTCATTCAGTAATGACTCCAAACATCATGACACTGATCTGACAACACACAACGCTTCAACTTCATTCAGTAATGACTCCAAACATCACGAGACTGATCTGACAACACACAACGCTTCAACTTCATTCAGTAATGACTCCAAACATCACGAGACTGATCTGACAACACACAACGCTTCAACTTCATTCAGTAATGACTCCAAACATCACGAGACTGATCTGACAACACACAACGCTTCAACTTCATTCAGTAATGACTCCAAACATCACGAGACTGATCTGACAACACACAACGCTTCAACTTCATTCAGTAATGACTCCAAACATCATGAGACTAACCTGACAACACACAACGCTTCAACTTCATTCAGTAATGACTCCAAACATCATGACACTGATCTGACAACACACAACGCTTCAACTTCATTCAGTAATGACTCCAAACATCATGAGACTAACCTGACAACACACAACGCTTCAACTTCATTCAGTAATGACTCCAAACATCACGAGACTGATCTGACAACACACAACGCTTCAACTTCATTCAGTAATGACTCCAAACATCACGAGACTGATCTGACAACACACAACGCTTCAACTTCATTCAGTAATGACTCCAAACATCACGAGACTGATCTGACAACACACAACGCTTCAACTTCATTCAGTAATGACTCCAAACATCACGAGACTGATCTGACAACACACAACGCTTCAACTTCATTCAGTAATGACTCCAAACATCACGAGACTGATCTGACAACACTTCAACTTTAATCAGTACAGACTCCAGACATCAGTCCCATAATAGTTGATGTCCATTGTAATGAATAAAGTTGAAGCGTCATGTGATGTCTGGACCAAATGAACTACGGTCGTGAAGCTGACCTCAGAGTCACAGAGATGTGAAACATCACCATCTGCTGGACGGCTGCCAGTATAACTACTAAATATAAATACTGTTACAAAGAACTCTGAGACATAAAATGTTCTCGTAGATTTGTTCAGAACCAGTTTTGTGTAGATTTGTTTAAGTTTGTGTTCTATATTTAAAACAGAAGTGACACCAGATGTGTGTGGAGGTGAACTTTGATCCATCAACATACTTATTGATCTTTCAGGGATTAAAATCACTTTTATTGTTAAAGGTTTGTAAAAGAAATGCACAGATACTGATTTTGGTTATTTGTCCTATTTATGAGTTTATATCGACGTATTTATTTGTTACAATTAGTTTTACAGAGTTAATAAAGTGAGAAGTACAGTTTATTGATCACTGGTATCTGATCGGTAATCAGGACTAAAAGTCAGATCGCTGCAGTTTATATAGAAATAATAAGACAAATATATTCTAAATGTATTGTATGAAGTAAAATAAAACAATGAATAAAGGTTTTAAAGTGTCCAGGATTCTTTGTCTTGAAAAAGAAGCTCAATTTAAACCCAAATAAATATTTATTTATGATTAATTTATTACTAGAAACTTTATGCTTCAAATATCTTAAATTACATTTAACATTTTCTGACTGAAGACTAAAGCAGCAAGTTAAAATAATCTGTAATGAACACCAAATCCTCAACACCAACATATTTATTCTTTTTTAATTTCTCACAGCAAACATCTTACAAATGAAGTGAAACAATAAAAGTAATATTCTGTAGATGTAAAACAAAAAAAAATTATTCAAACAAATAAAAGGTGAACAAATAAAGTGAAGATTGTTGACGTTTTTATGAGCATTCAAATTATTAAAAAAATGAAAACATGGGACTTTTTTAAATGTCGACATTCTGTGGATTCCTCAGTTTGAGACATGTGGAGGTCAAATACAGGTGAGGACAGGTAAACAGCTGCTGTTTGCTGTCCCGACAGTTGATGTCACATGACAACTTGTGACATCTCTTTCATTGTGAAATAATAAAACATCGTGTGGACTTTCCGCTGTGTTGAAAGAGGAACGTCAGCTTCTATAAAACCTGAGAGAAGAAGTTCTTCATCAAACTAAGGTCTGAAGATGAGACGCGTCGTTGTTTTGTTGGGTGAGAATCTGAATCATTGACTTAATCCTGATTATAACGAACCGATCGGAAGCTTTAAACAACATATTTTAGTGATCCTGCTGCAAACATTAATATAAGATTAATTTTAAATATTGAACACCTCGTTCTCTGTGATCAACAGCAATGTTCTGTATTTCCACCCGTTGATTTTATGTCTGTTAATCGTGTGTTTTACAGTGTTTGGTCTGAACATTTGTCTTCTCTCTTTCATTAAATACATCAATATTTAATTAACTAAGATTAATAAAGTAAAACTATTTGTTTTAAGTTAACGTCTGTTTAAATATTAATCACAGAAGAGCAGCGAGAGAAAATGTTGATATTTGACTGTGAACAATCGTTGAGTCTGATATGAAAACACGTGTTCACGTTTACCAGTATTGTGGGGACTCACAGCCTTGTGGGGACTCACAGCCTTATGGGGACACTGTGATGAAGGTCCCCACTTGTAAAGTAAATTAGGATTCACACCTGTTTTTTGGGTGAAGTTGAAGTGAGTCTCCAGGGAATTAATGTAAGTCAATGTAATGTGACAAAAACAAGTGTGTGTGTGTGTGTGTGTGTGTGTGCAGCTGTGTTGTGTGTGTGTGACGGCGTAAAGTTCGGTCAGCTCTGCAGTGGAAACTCTGCCAACAGCAGGAGGACATCAGACAGCTGGGGAGCCGGACACTATGGAGCCAGACGGTAACACAACAACTACACTACTATTCAGGTGCATTGTGGGTAACGTAGGCTCCGGTGTTTGAGGACTAACAGTCCGGACTGATCATCTTTTTGGGTTTCGGACGGTCCAACTAAAGACTTGTCACGTTGGACTCTTATAGACGTCGTACATTTTAATGGATTCATTGAAACAATAATAGATGAGTTGATGTGTTTGTGGGTCTGAAGCAGCTGTTAACATCTGGACGTGTTTTAGGGGGACCAGGGAACACAAAGGTCTGGACATCGTGTGCAGCGACGGATCGACCGTCTACGCTCCGTTTGATGTGACTCTGAACGGAGGAGTCATCGTCTACACCGACGCCAACAAAGCGGCCATCAACAACGGGATCAACCTGAGAGGAGAAGGTCGGTCCATCGGTTCTTTAGTAAACGTGTGAATACGAGACCGGGAGCTTTTCTATTGTCTCTCAACAGCTCTCAACATGGCAGCGGCTAACAGTGATAATAGCGCTAACAGCGCTAACAGTGCTAACAGTGACAACAGTGCTAACTATCGCAACATTGCTGACAGAGTTAACCGCTTTATGGAGGTTTTTACTTTTACACTAACAGAGTATTTTACACTGTGGTATTAGTACTTTTACTATACTAAAGTATTATTACACTGAGGTATTAGTACCTTTACTGTAACAGAGTATTTCTTCCTGCAGGTCTGTGTTTCAAGTTGTTCTACGTTCAGCCGGACCGACTCTCTGGATCGGTGGTGAAGGGCCAGAGGATCGGCGTCATGATGCCGATGCAGACGGTTTACAGAGGAATCACCTCACATGTTCACGTCCAGATGTGCGACAAGAGCGACCCGACGCCATATTTCTGATTAACTCTTCAAGGACCACTGAAGCTCTTTTTATCGGCTGTTGGTCTGAAAGCACTCTGCTGTTATAAACCAATCAAATTTAAAGAGCAGTTTTGTTGTTTCTTCATTCATCTCTAACTATGTAAAACACAAATACACTTTTGTAAAGTCGTGTTCTAAACTAATGTTTAATATTATCGCAGTTTCTGTGACTGAAGAATCAGACGCTGAAAATGTATTTCATGAAGTAAAACATAGTTGTTTTAAATGAATAACACCGGTTTGATTATTTAATAATCACAGAAGAGCAGCAAGAGAAAATGTTAATATTTGACTGTGAACAATCGTTCAGTCGCTGATATAAAACGTTTTCTTTGTGGTGAAAAACATAAACTTATAACATAAAAGACGTGTTCAGATCTACCTGACACATTGATGAGGTCCCCACTTTGTAAACTAGTAAATGTCTAGTAAAGCTCTTTTTAATTGCTGCTTTTATAAACTAATACAATTTAAAAAGCAGGTTTGTTGCGTTTCTTTTATCATCAGAAACGACACAAACATAATTGTATGTAATGTTAGAGCTTTAAATACGTCACATCAGACTGAAGACAAACCAGCAGTGACCCCCCACCCCCCTACTTTGAAGGAGCATACTGCAGCTGCTGGGATTGTGACGCTTGTTACCATTAAAATCAACTAACAGTGAGGTAAAGTCTGAAGTCTTTGCAGGATCATCTGAACAGAAATGGTCTATAGACCGACGTCAGCCCAGAAGAAGAACGTCAATGTAAACACTGATGGAGTTTCTGGAACATCACCGTTTATTAAAACAGAAACCAGACTTGAGTAGAATCTCCCCGTCTGCTGTCCTCTGTCTTACCTACAACAGGAGGACCCAGTATGATGCCGACGCCTCCGAAGAACACGAGGAACCCGTGAGCCTCGGCAAACTTCTCCACGCTGACCACCTGACCGGTGATGTACGACGTCAGAGTCCAGTTCATGAAGCCCGGGACCACCGACAGCACCTGGAGGTCCAGGTACCAGCTGAAACACAACCAGACTTTTTCTTCAGGTAGTGAATTTTTACTGATAACACTTACCTGGAGTGTTTCTAGAGTGGTAGCAGTACTTTCCCTCAAGTCGAGGATCTAAATACTTCTTCCACCACGACAAAAGAAATAACGACAAAAGAATGCAAGAGAATGATTATATGACGCGGTCTGAACAACCTAGAACTCAACGCTCTAAAGACAGTGGAGATGGTTGTGGATTTCCGGAAGAATGCAGCCCCACCAGCTATCACCCTGTGTGACTCCCCTGTCGACGCGGTGGAGTCCTTCCTCTTCCTGGGCTCCATCATATCCCAGGACCTCAAGTGGGAGCTGAACATCAGCTCCATCACCAAGAAGGCTCAGCAGAGGATGAACTTCCTGAGGCAGCTGAAGAAATTCAACCTGCCAAAGACAATGATGGTGCACTTCTACACTGCCATCATTGAGTCCATCCTCTGCTCCTCCATCACCGTCTGGTACGCTGTAGCCACTGCCAAGGACAAGGACAGACTGCAGCACATCATCCGCTCTGCTGAGAGGGTGATTGGCTTCAATCTGCAGCCAATCACTCGCCTCAAGGACCCTGAAGCGAGTAAGAAAGATTGTAGCCGACCCCTCTCACCCTGGACATGAACTGTTCGTGCCCTTTCCATCTGGCAGGAGGCTGAGGTCCATCAGGACCAAGACCTCCATCAGGACCAAGACCTCACGCCACACGAACAGTTTCTTCCCGTCCGCAGTCGGGCTCACTAACAGAGCCCGGGTCCCCCACTGACTCTGTCATCCCCAGGACAATCTCCTACCGGTCACTCCCCTGCATCCCTTCTATTACACTCGACACCTTTACACTACACACACATCTCACTTGTTTATAGTCCTGTTATCTGTTCGTTTGTGCACTTTATTTTATATTTCACTTCATTTTATATCTCTCTGTACATTTTAATATGTTCCTACTTGCACTGATTGTTGTTGATTGTTAAATGTTATACACCCCCCCGTCATGTCAAATTCCTTGTATGTTCAACATACCATGGCAATAAACGGTTCTGATTCTGATAATTAGAAAAAAACTGCTTTTAACCTGCAGAGTTGACACACACACACACACACACACACACACACACACACACACACACACACACACACACACACACACACACACACACACACACACACACACACACACACACACACACACACACACACACACACACACACACACACTAACTAATCTGGTGTTATCAATGAGAAGCAGCAGCTGCACAGCGTTGACCTTTTTGTGCTCTTTGGTCCAACAAATAAGAGATAGTGAAGCTCTTGTTTCTGCTTCATGTGCATTATGTACAACACAGCGGTGAGCTAAATGCTAACATCAGCGTGCTAACATGCTCACAGTGACAATGTTAACAGGTGTAATGATGACACACACACACACCTGTTGTTCCTATTGGGCCTGTTGATAGACAGTCGGTCCTGTTTGTCAGCAGGATTAGAGAGAAACTACAGGTGGACTGTAACGTGGACCTCTGAAGAACTCACTACCTGCTGGAGCAGATGGATCACAGGAGGAGGTCTGAGCTCTCAGCTTCTTCTTCATTTTAGTGATCACTTTTACTACATCCTTTACAAATACGCGATTTAATGTGTGTTTCTGTATTCACGTCTCAGTTGATGGATCTCCTCAATGTTTCTGAACACAGAGACTCTGTGATGTCTGAATTCCACAGGTTCCTGTTTGTTTGAATTATTATTATTATTATTATTATTATATCATGAGCCATTGACCGTCTGCTGACTCCTCACTCACTACTGTTAACAGCCGCTAGTGATTACACAGCTGAGAGCATCTCTGACGCTGCTCTATGAGGCTAAGAGCTAACAGCTAACAGCACCACCAGATCACGGCTCACCTTTAATTCAATTGAATTCAATTTATTTAGTATAGCCCAAAATCACAAATTTGCCTCAGAGGGCTTTACAATCTGTTCACATACGACATCCTCTGACCTTTGACTCAGTGTATCCTAGGAATTCCCCCGACAGTATGTTAACAGGTTCAGTGTGAGGATTTAGAATATTGACATAAGATTCTTTATTTTCTCACTTCTGTATGAAGCACTTAACTCTATTTACAACTTGACTCCAGGGCTGGATTTACCTACAGATACTCTACATGTGTTTTAATTAAATGTGGGTTTATTGTTTCTTCTGGCAGCGTCTCTAAATCTATATTTCTATAGTGAAAGGTAAAGTCAGTCTCCTGTCCTTCTACTTTTTGAAAACACATCTATTTGACGGAGGAATCAAAAGCCTGCGTCTAGTTTTAGTATTCCAGCTGTGCCTGTTAGCGACGCTAACTTAGGTTAAACGAAGGATAAATACACACATTGGTTACGATGTCAGCGAGAAACATTTAGGTCTCATGCTCTGACTGCAGAGAACAAACTCAGAAATGTTCAACTAGTTTTTACGAAGACACGAAGACAACGTGTCCTCTGTTCCAGCCGGTATTAGTCGTCCTCCTCCTGGCTCCGGTGTTGACCAGCTGCATGGCTCTCATCCTGCCGCTGGACTGCAGTGACATCCACAATAATGACATCAGCCGACCCAGCGGAGTGTACACCATCTACCCCATCGGATCCACGTCTAGATGCATTGATGAGTGTGTGTGTTTGTGTGTAGGTGTACTGTGACATGGACTCACAAGAAGGACGCTGGACGGTGAGTATTTACCTCTAAATCTAAATCTTCTCACCAGTTATCAACACTGCACTGAACCTCTTGTCCATCTCACCATTCTGCCCTCACTGGTGAACAAACCACAAGATACTTGACCTCTCTTGGGGCAGAGACTCTATACCAGGCATGTCCAAAGTCCAGCCCGCAGGCCAATCACGGCCTGAGGTCAGATTTTATATGGCCCGCGCCTTCTGTCTTAAAATGCATTCTTTATGGCCGCCAGCACAGTCAAACAGAATGAATGAATCATACAAATTCAACATGCAATTCCTCTTTTTACCTCCCTCATTGAAAATATAATTATTAAATAATAGTGTATGTATAGGCAACTTGTATTGTTTAAAATAATGTCAGCAGGCACTGTTGGCTCTTGGGCATTTTCACATTATCAAATCTGGCCCTCTTTGAAGAAGGTTTGGACACCCCTGCTCTATACCAACCGGAGGAACAATCCACTGTTCTCTGAGTTCCTGTCCATGAACATCACAGTCCGGATCGGTGACAGAGGACGACCCTGCCTCCATGCTACCATTAGATCTCAGGCCTCGACTTGACTTGAGCATCAGTTCGTTTGTTGTGTCCAGAATAGATGAGTCCAGTGGCTGATTATGTGTTGTGCTGTGAAGAGTTAATCACATTTACAGTGACGGTGAAGCAGCACTCTGTCAAAAGTGCTTTTAAACATCACATATTCTGTATTCAACAGAAGTAGAAATAAAAGGTTTGCCGGTATTTAAGCTGACTGAACGAGGTCCACAAACCCTCCAATGAGAACAACAGCAGTGACTCCTGGATGTAGACGTACCACTGGTTCAAACCTTGATGTCTGTGAACTGGAGCTGTTAGACATCTTGTGTGTTCAGCTCGTTAACCCTCCATCTCGTCCCCCAGGTGTTCCAGAGGAGGATGGACGTCTCGGTGAACTTCTACAGGCCCTGGGATCATTACAAGGTCGGCTTTGGTAGTGCTGCAGGAGAGTACTGGCTCGGTGAGGAATGAAACCAAACCACTGGTCGTGACTTCATGATGTTTCTATGTGTTCATGAGGATGTTTTGTTTTCAGGTCTCGAGACTCTCTTCCACCTGACTCTGAGGAAAAAGTACGAGCTGCTGGTGGACATGGAGGACTTCAGTGGAAACAGAGCGTCCGCTCGTTACTCCTCGTTCTCCATCGACCCAGAGTCCTACGGATACACACTGCATGTGTCTGGATTCACTGATGGAGGGGCAGGTGAAGACTGGCTGAAGGACTGCTCTCATAGTGGAGGATTTGCGTCGTCCTCATGCTCAGGACTGATTGACCAAAAACACAACTCAATGTAAATACAGTTTTAAAAATATACCACTATTAGTTGTATCATGATATTCTCATTTTACTCTGTAGGAGACTCCCTGAATTATCACAACGGACAGAAGTTCTCCACCTTCGACAAAGACCAGAATGAGGTGAACTGTGCCAAACTATCCCAGGGGGCGTTCTGGTACAAGAACTGTTCCATTGCAAACCCCAACGGGGTTTATCGTTGGGGGACTGACAGCAGTGGAGTGTTCTGGGCTACTTGGAAGGGTAATGACTTGAAGACCATCAGCATGAAGATCCGTCCTGTGCAATAGTTCAGGACCAACGTACAGCGGAACATCTAGATGATCTAGATGTGATCACACAGAACCTTTAGATGGAAACACGTGTTCAGTTTGATAAAGTGAACATTTTAAAGTCAGACCAACGTTTGATGGAGGTTTGAAACCCTGATGTGAATCATTATCTGCTGTTGACAATAAACCAGAAGCTGTCTTCACTTCCTGTGTCTCTCTGTCTGGATTCTCTTTGTTCAAGACTTTGGTGGAGGATCGCTTTTCGTTAACAGGCACAGGAATACTAAAGCTAGACGCAGGCTTTTCATCCCTCCGTCCAAACGTCAAATAGATGTGTTTTCAACTGTAGAAGGACAGGAGACTGACTTTACCTTTCACTATAGAAATATAGATTCAGAGAAGCTGCCAGAAGAAACAATAAACCCACATTTAATTAAAACACATGTAGAGTATCTGTAGGTAAATCCAGCCCAGAACCTGTTAACATACTAAAACTACTGATCAGATATATAAAGGTACAAACTTACCTTCATGGTCAGATTTCTGATGAAGTGATCTGATGAAAATGTTGTGTGTCTCTGATGTCTCTCTCTTATTTATATACTAAATATTTATAAATTAGTGAACAGCTGCTGTTTCACATTAATAAAACAATTCCCTGAACATGTCACGGATTGTTTGGACCCTTTACGAGGTCAAAAGCTCTGGAACAAGTAAGAAGGTGGACCTTGAGTTGAGTCTTTGATAAGCTGCTGTTCTGTTTCTAAGGTCTCAGAAACAAATCATCCTGATAACAGTTTGAATTAATTTATTACTGATATAATCCGTTTTATGTAGTCGTGATCTCTGATCTATAAAGACGCTCAGGTGAGGGACCTTTGGAGTGAGAGTAGATAACAGCTGAGCTAACCCGTAAAAAGCAGACCTCAGATCAGACTCGGTCAACACAAACACACTGAAGGTGAGTTCCATCATGTTGTTCTTTACAGATTCTGGTTCATTTTTACGACTGAACTCGGCTCTGTTTCCTCTGAGTCTTTCTGTAGCTCCGTGTAAACAGATCTCAGACCAGCTTTATGACCGTTTAATGCCGATGTCCCGTCAGCTTTCAGGATGTTTCATGTATGAATGTGCAGACGGCTCCGGTCAGGGTCTGGTTTCTGTCTCCAGAAAAGAACAAATGGACTTTAACACTCACCCATTTCTCCCTCCAGTGCAGCATGGCAGGCAGGAAGCCGCTGTGTTGTGGTGTTTCTGCTCTGGAGGCGACGCTGGCCGTCCTGTTCGTCCTCATGACGGTGGTGAGCGTGACACTGATCACTCTGATGGCTACCTGGAAAACACATACAGGTGAGGTTTGCAAACGAATAACTAAACCCCCCAAAAGACCGTTGATTTAACACTGACTGTGGTGAAATGTTTCTGCAGATTTTGTTATAGATTTAATTTTCATGAAAAATAAATTACAGGAAATCAAGTGACAAACATCAGAGATTTAATTTGTATTAAAACCTGAAAGAGCAGCGGTATTGTCCTTTAGAACCAGCACCTTTCTCTGCTGACCTTTCAGGTCCAGAGCCGGCCATTCCGGACAAACCTTACCTGATCGGAGTGGGCCGAGCTGACTGCACCGGGCCACCGGCTGAAATCCCTCTGGTCAGTACCAGAACACACACCGATGCTGCCTTCAAGGCCTCCTGCCACACCACTTCTTCTGATTAAGACAATAGGTGTCCTATTAGAGATAATAACGACCCCCAGGTGTTCACCTAGAGATAATAACGATCCCCAGGTGTCCATGTAGAGACAATAACGACCCCCAGGTGTCCACATAGAGACAAAAACAACTGCCAGATGTCCACTGTTAATCTCCAGTGAATAAACTCCAAAGTCTGCAGTGGAGGCTGGAGGGTTCCTGTATGACGGGGCGTATTTGGACTGATCATTTTTATGGTTCCTATCTTTACGTCAAACCGACCATAAACACTCAGATCCACTTGGATGTGTCTTAACATTTCTGAATGAACTGCAGGAGCAAAACAAATGTGTGTGTTTTTAACAACACGATCAGGCACGAGGCCCTGTTACATACTGGTCTACCTGAGTTAGGTTGGTATGGGGACTCCTGGACGCCGTCCTTTGGAGGTGTCCCTGCACGTCCAACTGGTAGGAGGTCCCATGATGGATCCAGAACAGAATGGAGGGACTATACATGTGGTCTGGTTTAGTAACGCCTCGGATAATCAAATAATATGTGTGATATACGTATACGTATATGTGTGTGTGTGTTTAGATGGGTTATGCGAACCCTCAGCAGACGGCTGCAGGCATACACACTCGCCTGTACAGCCGAGCCTTCATCATCGATGACGGGAGGCGGAGAGTCGTGTTCGTCACCGCAGACGTAGGAATGATATCACAGAGGCTACGACTGGAGGTGAACACGCACAAATACACAAAGTACTCATCCATAGTAGAAGTAGAGGTCATTAAAAAGTGTGTGCGTGTGTGTGTGTGTGTGTGTGTGTGTGTGTGCAGGTTCTACAGGCGCTGCAGGTGAAGTACGGGGACCTGTACCGTCAGGAGAACGTGGTCCTGAGTGGGACTCACACTCACAGCGGACCGGCCGGATACTTCCAATACACACTGTTTATGATCAGCAGTAAAGGCTACATGAAGGAGTCCATCGGGCCGCTGGTCAACGGCATCGTCAAGGTGTGTGTGTGTGAATTATTGTGTGTGTGTGTGTCCATGTTAACATGTATTGATAATGTTAATATGTTCCAGAGTATAGACGTAGCCCATGGTAACATGTATTGATAATGTTAATATGTTCCAGAGTATAGACGTAGCCCATGGTAACATGTATTGATAATGTTAATATGTTCCAGAGTATAGACGTAGCCCATGGTAACATGTATTGATAATGTTAATATGTTCCAGAGTATAGACGTAGCCCATGGTAACATGTATTGATAATGTTAATATGTTCCAGAGTATAGACGTAGCCCATGGTAACATGTATTGATAATGTTAATATGTTCCAGAGTATAGACGTAGCCCATGGTAACATGTATTGATAATGTTAATATGTTCCAGAGTATAGACGTAGCCCATGGTAACATGTATTGATAATGTTAATATGTTCCAGAGTATAGACGTAGCCCATGGTAACATGAAGCCAGGCAGGATTTACAGGAGCAGAGGAGAACTGGACGACAGCACCCAGAACAGAAGTCCTCACTCATACCTGAAGAACCCCGAGAGAGAGAGAGACAGGTATATACAGATTCAGTTCAGAGTTTTTGCTTATTAAATATCTTAATTGATGTCAGTCAGGTATTATTTATTTCCAGCAACCCTCAAAGAATAAAGACACTTTACGCACAATTTAGGTGTATTTTCCCTTTAACTCACGAGATGCAGGTAGCATGTTTTATACTTAATGTGAATATAATTCATTTAATCTAATTTCCATTATGCAATATGTATACTTTGTTGGCATCTTATTCTGAAAACCGGATGTTGTCTCACGTTAATCTTTCCGCTAACTTTCAAAGTCCTTCGCTCGCTCCCGATCTGTGCCGTTTGAATGCGTTTACCGTGAATTTCAGCATATAGGTGCACTAACATGCAGTGGTGGGCCGTCAGGGCCTTCAAAGCCTTCTCTGCTGGCCTAAACAGAATCACAAAGTTATAGCTATTTTATAATTTAATAATTGTTCATAAATACACTACATGTATCATAATTTATAAAAATATTTTTCCCAATATCTTATGTTCTCATTGCACAGCTACTGTCTTCCTCAGTTGCTCTGCTTCCAGTGCAGCTTGTTTTAAGTAGAGCTTTTATCCAATCAGATTTCACCTCTGTGTCTCTAGGTAGAAGAGAGGCCCGAGGCCTGCAGACTCACAAGTGAATCTATGTGCAGTTTAAGTGAATGGGGACGATATTGTTGATTGTCATAGTGTTCAACCAATCAGATCTTTAGTTTGACATGTTGGGCGTATTCTTTGACGTGTCAGAGCCTGCTAGCTGGCCTATAAGCACGTCAGCATTACGTGCAGCTCAGTTTTCAGGAGCAGCTCTGCAGTGAGGTGCAGCGTGTGCTGTGATTGGTCAGTGGGCGAGCACGTGACTATTGTGAAACGAAATTTACAGCAGAGGCTTAGTCTGAGTAGTGAGAGTTCAAATTGAAAGATATGGAAGAAATTATGACATTTTTAGCATTTTGCTTGGTGTAGATTATTTCTTTTTTTACCTAGCTTTGTTTTTTTAACACTCAATGGCTGAAGGAGGAGAAACGGATTTGTGAGTTGGGATTTAACCGTGGGATTAAACTCTTTGTCAACAAAGAAAGGAGGATGGAGTTTGTCTTTAAGTGAACAGCATTCGGTAAGTCAACTGGTTTGTTTTTTTACATCTAATATCTGAATGGCCCTTGATTGTGTAGCAGAATGCGTGTTGCTGCTGTTGTTTTCCCGTTAAGCTAGTTAGCCTAGCCTCTCAGAACACTTGCGGAGCCCCAGATGATTTTTTTTTTGTTTGTGTTTCAGTTCAGAGGTCACACAGCCCATTGTCTCCTAGTGAGCGCAGAAAACATTATATTTCCTACAATTTAAGATTCTGCATTTTCCAAATGCACTAGTATTATTCAAACGTATTGTTCGGTTTGTAAGCCTCGTACTGAACGGTTTAATACGAATACGTGTATGTTACAGTGCTAGAAACGAATAATAACCGTAGCTGTGGCGCCATCATGAGGTTATTAGGTGGTATTTCAGAAGTGAAGAGTGAAGGCCCAGGTATACAATGCACGGCCCGCCACTGCTAACATGTAAGTGTCTGCTGAGTTGACCGCAGTCTCGCAGTCACAGGTCTGATTTTAGAACGTTCGGTTCTTCACGCACACGCAACATCAGTCAAGGCAAAAATCAAAAACATTCTATGGCAACTGGACCGGGTCATATAGGCTACGATCTTTTTGACAAGTTCATTAAATTATCATTATTATTAGAGGAAATTATGGGGGCATTTGCTCCTCTCCTCGTGATATCAGGGGCAACATTATATTTCTTAGGGGCAGTTTTGCCCTTTGCCCTCGTGTATTTCCGACGCTGATACTTCCTGTACCTTCAGGTATCGATGGAACACTGATAAACAGGTTCTGGTGCTGAAGTTCACGGATCTGGATGGAGACGGGATCGGAATGCTCAGGTGATCAAATAATAATAATAATAATAATAATAATAATAATGCTAATTATAATAATGAATAATAATAATACTAATAAATATTAATAATGGGTAAGAATAAATTAATAACTTCTCACCTCCTCGTCAGCAGCTGGTTCGCCGTCCACGCCGTCAGCATGAACTCCACCAATCGCATGGTGAGCAGTGACAACATAGGCCACGCCTCCTACCTGCTGGAGCAGGACAAGAACCGGGGACAGCTACCTGGACAGGTGAGGGGACACACTGACCCCAACACAAAGTGTTATTGTGAAAGTCTGAAACAGGAAGTGTGTGTGTGTGTGTCTGTGTCTTTGTCTGTCTCAGGGCAGCTTCGTAGCTGGTTTCTCCTCCAGTAACCTCGGAGACGTCAGTCCGAACACCAGAGGACCTGTCTGTCTGAACACTGGACGGCCCTGTGACTACCTGAACAGCTCCTGTCCTGTAGGAGGGGTAAACGCACGCACACACACACACACACACACACACACACACACACACACACACACACACACACACACACACACACACACACACACACACACACACACACACACACAGTAAACAGGAAGTGTGTGTGTGTGTGTGTGTCAGACTCAGATGTGTAAGGCATTTGGACCCGGAGAAGACATGTTCGACAGCACGAGGATCATCGGACACAACGTCTACAGGAAGGCCAAGGTACTGTCTGTCTGTCTGTCTGTCTGTCTGTCTGTCTGTCTGTCTGTCTCTTTTAATTAAAGTTAATGAATGTATTCATTAAAGTGTACCACTACTTCTCATATTACCTACGTAGTGGAGACACCAAAGTTTTCTCACAGTGCTTTGTGTGGACTCACATTACTTATGGGGACCAAAACCTGTGTCCCCACAAGGTACCCTTGATATCTCGGGATTAGGACCTGGTTTGAGGTTCTTCACAGCTGACAAAGTGTGTGTGTGTGTGTGTGTGTGTGTGTGTGTTGCTGCCCCCTGCAGGAGCTGTATGCTAAGGCAGTGGAGGAGGTGACCGGCCCCCTTCAGGCAGCCCATCAGTGGGTCAACATGACGGACGTCACGGTTCAGATCAACGACACACACACGGTCAGTAGCAATGACACACACACACACACACACGGTCAGTAGCAATGACACACACACACAGTCAATAGCAATGACACACACACACACACAGTCAGCAGCA
This sequence comes from Leptoclinus maculatus, assembly GCA_032191485.1. NCBI lineage: Eukaryota > Metazoa > Chordata > Actinopteri > Perciformes > Stichaeidae > Leptoclinus > Leptoclinus maculatus. Next base: position 183,905 of record JAVDOI010000145.1, read on the forward strand.
ATGACACACGCACACACACACACACACACACACACACAGTCAGCAGCAATGACACACACACACACACAGTCAGCAGCAATGACACACGCACACACACACACACACAGTCAGCAGCAATGACACACACACACACACAGTCAGCAGCAATGACACACACACACAGTCAATAGCAATGACACACACACACACACAGTCAGCAGCAATGACACACACACACAGTCAATAGCAATGACACACACACACACACAGTCAGCAGCAATGACACACACACACACACACATGGTCAGTAGCAATGACACACACACACAGTCAATAGCAATGACACACACACACACACAGTCAGCAGCAATGACACACGCACACACACACACACACACACACACACAGTCAGCAGCAATGACACACACACACACACAGTCAGCAGCAATGACACACGCACACACACACACACACAGTCAGCAGCAATGACACACACACACACACAGTCAGCAGCAATGACACACACACACAGTCAATAGCAATGACACACACACACACACAGTCAGCAGCAATGACACACGCACACACACACACACACACACAGTCAGCAGCAATGACACACACACACACACACACGGTCAGCAGCAATGACACACGCACACACACAGTCAGCAGCAATGACACACGCACACACACACACACACACACACACACACACACACACACACACACACACACACACACACACACACACACACACACACACACACAGTCAGCAGCAATGACACACACACTTCTTTCACAAAAACAGTTATTTTACAGAACTCAGGAGTTGCTGGTCTACGGCTGCCTCGATTGGTCGGTTATTTTGTGACTCTGTGTTTTAAAGTGTGAAGTCACAGTAACGTAAACAAACTACTATCGGTAATAATTAAACGTTTAAACGTTAACTGATGAGTTTTGACCAATTAATGCTGAGAACAGTTGATCCACCTTAAGGGTCAGTCCACCTTAAAGCTCAGTCCACCTTAAAGCTCAGTCCACCTTAAGGGTCAGTCCACCTTAAAGCTCAGTCCACCTTAAAGCTCAGTCCACCTTAAAGCTCAGTCCACCTTAAGGGTCAGTCCACCTTAAAGCTCAGTCCACCTTAAGGGTCAGTCCACCTTAAGTGAGCTGAACCGTTGTTTCTAACTTTGAGGTTAACCTGCTTCACTTAAATCAGCCGGTGGCAACAGACACACAAGCTTTCTCTGTGTTCATGATGGATTATAGATTATAGATTATAGATTATAGATTATAGATTATAGATTATAGATTATAGATGATTTATTGATGATTGATTGATTGATTGATTATTATCTGTGTGTATCAGGTCAGTACATGTAAACCAGCTCTGGGTCACAGCTTTGCAGCAGGAACAACAGATGGAGGAGGAGAACTCAACTTCACTCAAGGTGGTTCTACTGTGGTTCTCCTGTGGTTCTATGGTGGATTTACTGTGGTCCCACTTTGGTTTTACTGTTGTTCTACTGTGGTTCCACAATGATTATCCTGTGATTCTCTTATGGTTCTCCTATTATTCTCCGGTGGTTCTCCTGTGGTTCTCCTATGATTCTCCTCTGGTTCTCCTATGATTCTCCTCTGGTTCTCCTATGATTCTCCTCTGGTTCTCCTATTATTCTCCGGTGGTTCTCCTGTGGTTCTCCTATGATTCTCCTCTGGTTCTCCTATGATTCTCCTCTGGTTCTACTATGATTCTCCTCTGGTTCACCTATGATTCTCCTCTGGTTCTCCTCTGGTTCTCCTATGATTCTCCTCTGGTTCTACTGTGGTTCTACTATGATTCTCCTCTGGTTCACCTATGATTCTCCTCTGGTTCTCCTATGATTCTCCTCTGGTTCTCCTGTGGTTCTCCTCTGGTTCTCCTCTGGTTCTCCTATGATTATCCTCTGGTTCTCCTCTGGTTCTCCTCTGATTCTCCTCTGGTTCTCCTCTGGTTCTCCTATGATTCTCCTGTGGTTCTCCTCTGGTTCTCCTATGATTCTCCTCTGGTTCTCCTCTGGTTCTCCTCTGGTTCTCCTATGATTCTCCTCTGGTTCTCCTCTGGTTCTCCTATGATTCTCCTCTGGTTCTCCTCTGGTTCTCCTCTGATTCTCCTCTGGTTCTCCTCTGATTCTCCTCTGGTTCTCCTCTGGTTCTCCTATGATTCTCCTCTGGTTCTCCTCTGGTTCTCCTCTGATTCTCCTCTGGTTCCACTGTGGTTCTCCTCTGGTTCTTCTCTGGTTCACCTATGATTCTCCTGTGGTTCTCCTCTGGTTCTCCTCTGATTCTCCTCTGGTTCTCCTCTGATTCTCCTCTGGTTCTCCTATGATTCTCCTCTGGTTCTCCTCTGGTTCTCCTCTGATTCTCCTCTGGTTCCACTGTGGTTCTCCTCTGGTTCTTCTCTGGTTCTCCTATGATTCTCCTGTGGTTCTCCTCTGGTTCTCCTCTGATTCTCCTCTGGTTCTCCTCTGATTCTCCTCTGGTTCTCCTATGATTCTCCTCTGGTTCTCCTCTGGTTCTCCTCTGGTTCTCCTCTGATTCTCCTCTGGTTCCACTGTGGTTCTCCTCTGGTTCTTCTCTGGTTCTCCTATGATTCTCCTGTGGTTCTCCTATGATTCTCCTCTGGTTCTCCTCTGGTTCTCCTCTGGTTCTCCTCTGGTTCTCCTATGATTCTCCTCTGGTTCTCCTCTGGTTCTCCTCTGATTCTCCTCTGGTTCTCCTATGATTCTCCTCTGGTTCTCCTCTGGTTCTCCTCTGATTCTCCTCTGGTTCCACTGTGGTTCTCCTCTGGTTCTTCTCTGGTTCTCCTATGATTCTCCTGTGGTTCTCCTATGATTCTCCTCTGGTTCTCCTCTGGTTCTCCTCTGGTTCTCTTGTAGTTTGGCTGGTTGTGGGTTTGAATTCCTCTGAACCGGTCTCTCTCTCTCTCTGTAGGCAATGTGGAGGGCGACCCGTTCTGGGACGGGATCAGAGACGCCCTGCTGGGTCAGCCGTCCAATCAGACGCAGGAGTGTCATCATCCCAAACCCATCCTGTTCAACACAGGGGAGGTGATGACGAGGCCGATCTTCATCACGCACAGAACCGTGCTGTGAAGGTTCTAGATGAAGTGAAGATAGTGGAGGTTTAATGTGTGTGTGTGTGTGTGTGTGTGTAGATGAACTGGCCTCTGCCGTGGCATCCTCAGATCGTCGATGTTCAGATCATCACCATCGGCTCTGTAGCTGTCGTAGCTGTTCCTGGAGAGATGACGTAACAACACTTCACTAATACTACTGATCACATTACTACTGATGATAATACTGCTGATTGTACTGATCACATTACTACTGATGATAATACTGCTGATTGTACTGATCACAATACTACTGATGATAATACTGCATCATCTTTTATTAGATGATTTTATTTTGATTTAATAATCTGAATATAAATAGTAACAAAAGCTGTCAGATAAATGTAGCAGAGTACAAAGTACAATATGTACCTCTGAGATGTAGTACAGTACAAAGTACAATATTTACCTCTGAGATGTAGTACAGTAAAAAGTACAATATGTACCTCTGAGATGTAGTACAGTAAAAAGTACAATATGTACCTCTGAGATGTAGTAAAGTAAAAAGTACAATATGTACCTCTGAGATGTAGTACAGTAAAAAGTACAATATGTACCTCTGAGATGTAGTAAAGTAAAAAGTACAATATGTACCTCTGAGATGTAGTAAAGTAAAAAGTACAATATGTACCTCTGAGATGTAGTAAAGTAAAAAGTACAATATGTACCTCTGAGATGTAGTACAGTAAATCCCCCCCGATGACATCACCTTGTCTCTGTGCTGTCACAGCACCATGTCGGGGAGGAGGCTACGAGAAACCGTCAAACAGGTGAGACACAACGTGGACACAAACTACACTTTTACACACCTGTAACATGTGACCACACTGTGTGTGTGTGTGTGTGTGTGTGTGTGTGTGTGTCAGGAGCTGGAGTCTGAGGGGGCGTTCAGGGACACAGAGGTGGTGATTGCCGGCCTGAGTAACGTCTACACTCACTACATCACCACCTATGAAGAGTACCAGGTACACAGCAGCTGAGGCTCATGGGTATTGTAGTATTTAGAGCCGTTCACCAAAACTCAGAGAAAACAACAACTAGTACACAGTTTCTAAGAAACCAAGTGTAAATACGTGAGCCTTATTTTTCAGGTGCAGCGGTACGAAGGAGCCTCCAACATCTACGGTCCGCACACGCTCAGTGCGTACCTGCACAGGTACCGAGGCCTGGCCAGAGCCATCGCACAGGTGAGACCGGACCACACCAGTGATGATGTAATGATGAGCCGCTCATGTGTGTTCTTACAGTACAATTATACTGTGTCAACGGAATCTATGTCAAAACACAGTAAAAATACTGTCACAGTAAAAGTACTAATACCACACTGTAAAAATACTGTCACAGTAAAAGTTCTAATACTACGGTCTAAAAATACTCTGTTACAGTAAAAGTACGAATACCACACTGTACAAATACTGTCACAGTAAAAGTTCTAATACTACGGTCTAAAAATACTCTGTTACAGTAAAAGTACTAATACCACACTGTAAAAATACTGTCACAGTAAAAGTACTAATACTACGGTCTAAAAATACTCTGTTACAGTAAAAGTATGAATACCACACTGTACAAATACTATTACAGTAAAAGTACTAATACCATGATTTAAAAAAATACTGTTGCAGTAAAAGTACTAATACCACACTGTACAAATACTGTTTAAATGTGCACTCCCTCTGGAAGTCAGAACTATTTTAGTGTCATTGTGACTTCCTCTTCCAGAGGACATCATCATCATCATCATCATCATCTCTGACATCCATCTTAGAAATGACAGGAAGAAGAACCCTCATGTTTTTAAGGTTTCTTCACTCTACATGGTTCTCATGTGTTCCTTGTTTTTAGGACAGAGTGTCGGAGCTGCCACTCGGCCCTCAGCCTCCGTTCTTTCAGAAGAATCTCTTCAATCTGCTGCCTGCACCGACCGTGGACAGGAAACCAGAGAACAGCAGCTTTGGAGACGTTCTGGAGCAGGTGTACCCCGTCTACAGACAGGTGGGGGTCTTTCTCTGGGGCGTCCCTCAGGGCTCCGTACTGGGCCCGGTATGGAGCCTTGAGGCGTCCCTCAGGGCTCCGTACTGGGCCCGGTATGGAGCCTTGAGGCGTCCCTCAGGGCTCCGTACTGGGACCGGTATTGAGCCTTGAGGTGTTCCTCAGGGCTCCGTACTGGGACCGGTATTGAGCCTTGAGGTGTTCCTCAGGGCTCCGTACTGGGCCCAGTAGTTTCAGTCCTCTTTCAGTTTGAACTAAAGCGTCATGCTGACGACACCGTGCTGTTTTTATGTGAACACACACAAACATGTTTGAACGTGTCCTTCAGGGTGATGTCGTCTCCGTCACGTTCGTAGCAGGAAACCCCAGAAACTCTGGAGACATCGTAAGACCAAAAACTTGTTTCCTTAGTTTTGTACTTTGTTTCCTTGATTCCTCTTTGTAGTGTTACTTTCCTCTCTAACGTCCTCGGTGTTGTCTTCGTCACAGAGAGATAAAACTTTTGTGACTGTGGAGATTTATGACAACAGAACAGACACCTGGGAGATCGTCTACACTGATGCATCATGGGAGACCAGGTAGGTCAGTGTTTAGTAGGTTTGATGTGAAGGCCAGTGGTGGAGGAATTATCCTTTATTTTAGTTAAAGTACTAATACCACGGTTTTAAAATACAATTACATTAAAGTACTAATAGTACACTGCAAAAGGGCTCTATTACAGTAAAAGTACTAGTACTACACTGCAAAAAAACTGTTACAGTAATACAATACTGTTACAGTTAAAGTATTAATACCACGGTTTAAAAATACTGTTATATCTTAAGTAATAATATCACCTTGAGAAATACTGTCACAGTAAAAGTACTAATAGCACACAGTAGAAATACTCTGTTACAGTAAGTAAAAACTCTGTATAAATGAAGTAAAAGTATTGTGTGTACTGTGACTGGTGTACTATTATATATTCTATCATTAGATTATTATTACTCATGTATTAATGTAAAATCATGTATTAATCTGCTGAAACTTCACCACCAGGACAGAATGTGTTCGGGTTGATAATTTACACACCAACCTTTGACTCCAGTTGTCTCTGAGGACGTTTTGTGTGGTCTCTCTCTCTGCAGGTTTCACTGGCTGAAGGGTTCGAACCAGCAGAGTAACTCCACCATCGAGTGGCACGTCCCCCCGTCGGCCCCCAGCGGCTCCTACAGGATCAAACACTACGGACACTACAAGCACAGGATGGGCTGGCAGACCTTCATCACGCCATACGAAGGCACGTCCGACGTCTTCAAGGTCTCCGCCAGCTTCTACTATCAGTGAACTTCAGCACAATTCATGACTCTGTTCTTAATATGAAATAAAACATACAGAGACATGACCAAAGAGTCCTCAATGGTAGCAACAACAATAATAGTATGAGTGTGTTTGTTAACAATACTTGTGTATTTGTACTTTAGTTACATCTTCAATGCAGGACTTGTAATGAAGTATTTTTACTTTGTGGTATTACAACTTTAACGTCAAGTAAAGGATCTGAAAACTTACCCCAATATGTAAACATTCATTCGTCTCATATTGAGCAACATTTCAATCTTAAATCATCTTCAGGTCACAATCTGCAGATTCTGAATGATACAAAAATGACAGCATTGTGTTGATAGCAAAAATATTTATTTTGAAAGTGGTCTGTATAGAAACTCATGAAGCGAACCAGAACATCACAACAGAGGGAGTTTTTTTATGACTCACCACAGCATGAACGAGTTCACAACATCAACACCCTCTCTTATGTTTCCACGTTTTATTCTGATGAAAACACTCGAGCACTACAATTTACCTTCTTCTCAGTTTTCCAATCATGTTAAAATAAAAACGTATTTGTTCAGTTGCAGGTTTTTCAGAGAAAAAAGATTTTAATCTGGATTCATAGTCGACGCTATTGTTGTATACGACGCTTCATATCTGTGTTTACATTCATTCACTTAACATTACATCAAGGTAACTTATCGTTTCTCTCTGGTCCACCTGGAGACACAGGGTCCTGGTTCAGCTCATTCAGGACTCTGGTCCACCTGGAGACACAGGGTCCTGGTTCAGCTCATTCAGGACTCTGGTCCACCTGGAGACACAGGGTCCTGGTTCACTTTCTTAGTGCACGACAGTTCGGTTAATTTTAGGTGAGAATATAGACGTGAACCAAAAGACGATTGTAGTGGACACATCTTAATTAAAAATTACATTCTTTAATTGGCCCTTGGCTAAGCCCCGCCTCCCCACGCTGCTGTCAGAGCTGTCAGTCACTAACTACATGTTATGAAAAACTAAAAAGTGATGAGAGAGAGCAGACAGAAGAGAGTGAAGGATGAAAAGATAAACCAACATTTAAATACTTTCAGTTCACCATCAGTAGCTAGCGTAGCATAGACGTGCTAACACTAACGTACTGTGCTAACGTTAGCTCCACTAACGTTTATCTTCTTCAACCTCTCTGAGTAACGAGTCTCACTGTTAAATAGCGTTTAACAGGACGAGATCCAGATCTACAAGACTAGAAACCAGAGTCTGTAGACCAGAACCACGCTACGCTGTGATTGGACAGTCTGTAGACCAGAACCACGCTACACTGTGATTGGTCAGTCTGTGGACCAGAACCACGCTACGCTGTGATTGGACAGTCTGTGGACCAGAACCATGCTACGCTGTGATTGGACAGTCTGTGGACCAGAACCATGCTACGCTGTGATTGGACAGTCTGCATTAAGAGGGGCGGGGCTTAGTGAAGGGTCAATTGGTTCCAACTAAAAGGTGATCAAGGGGCTGATCACACTGAGACGCGCTTCAACTATACTTTGGTTAGCAGGTAAAACGGTGTGTTGCTCTCTCTCCCTGTAGCCTCATGAAACTATCACAACATGAGATATGAATCTCCTCTCACACTCCCTATTTCTCTCACAGCTAACTAGCTAACTCGCCCTATCACATCTACCGGCATCAAAACAGGAAGTCAGTGGTTAAGTAGTAAAGCCCGCCTCTTGCTTGATTTGATTGGCTGGCTGGGTGAAGCGTGACACTGACGAGCGGTGAGACTATTAACTTTTATGTGCGTCTAAAAAACCTAGAAGAACCTCGTCATCGAGGCAAAGACTGGACGACGCATCATAACCTCCCTTCGTTCCGTCTCATGCATTGGATGAAGGAAATGCAACAACTCGCCGTCTGGTCTCATATTATTGATCTTTATTCTAAAATATTTGATTGATAGAAACTCCAAACCTCTGAAACGAGGTACGAAGCTGCTGCAGGACGTCTCGTCTTCACTGATCAATCCAGAGGACACAATGATCATGTTGCATATTAAACATTAAACTTTGGATACAAAATAAATTCCTGTGCTCTGATACGAATACATTTGTCTCCATCTCTCCACGTCGTCCAGCAGATCTCAACATACAGAATAATAATCATTTCTACGTTGCATCTTCGTCCCAAACGTTTCCACACAGTTCAGTTGAACCTCATCAGCTCCTTCAGAGGTT
>JAVDOI010000145.1:197574-212574 GCA_032191485.1 Leptoclinus maculatus
CTGGTGTTTGTAGTGTTTGTGGTGTTTGTGGTTTTTGTGGTGTTTGTGGTGTTACTGGTGTTGCTGGTGTTTGTGGTGTTTGTGGTGTTACTGGTGTTGCTGGTGTTTGTGGTGTTTGTGGTGTTTGTGGTGTTGCTGGTGTTTGTAGTGTTTGTGGTGTTTGTGGTTTTTGTGGTGTTTGTGGTGTTACTGGTGTTGCTGGTGTTTGTGGTTTTTGTGGTGTTTGTGGTGTTACTGGTGTTGCTGGTGTTTGTGGTGTTGCTGGTGTTTGTAGTGTTGCTGGTGTTTGTGGTTTTTGTGGTGTTTGTGGTGTTACTGGTGTTGCTGGTGTTTGTGGTGTTGCTGGTGTTTGTAGTGTTTGTGGTGTTTGTGGTTTTTGTGGTGTTTGTGGTGTTACTGGTGTTGCTGGTGTTTGTGGTTTTTGTGGTGTTTGTGGTGTTACTGGTGTTGCTGGTGTTTGTGGTGTTGCTGGTGTTTGTGGTTTTTGTGGTGTTTGTGGTGTTACTGGTGTTGCTGGTGTTTGTGGTGTTGCTGGTGTTTGTGGTGTTGCTGGTGTTTGTGGTGTTACTGGTGTTGCTGGTGTTTGTGGTTTTTGTGGTGTTTGTGGTGTTACTGGTGTTGCTGGTGTTTGTGGTGTTTGTGGTGTTTGTGGTGTTTGTGGTGTTACTGGTGTTGCTGGTGTTTGTGGTGTTGCTGGTGTTTGTAGTGTTTGTGGTGTTGCTGGTGTTTGTGGTTTTTGTGGTGTTTGTGGTGTTACTGGTGTTGCTGGTGTTTGTGGTGTTTGTGGTGTTTGTGGTGTTTGTGGTGTTTGTGGTGTTACTGGTGTTGCTGGTGTTTGTGGTGTTGCTGGTGTTTGTAGTGTTTGTGGTGTTTGTGGTTTTTGTGGTGTTTGTGGTGTTACTGGTGTTGCTGGTGTTTGTGGTGTTTGTGGTGTTACTGGTGTTGCTGGTGTTTGTGGTGTTGCTGGTGTTTGTAGTGTTTGTGGTGTTGCTGGTGTTTGTGGTTTTTGTGGTGTTTGTGGTGTTACTGGTGTTGCTGGTGTTTGTGGACTTTGTGGTGTTTATAGTGTACTGGTGTTACCTGCAGGAGTTCTCTGGACCGTCCGGCTCCTTCGACTCAAACACCGACTCTCTGAGTCTCATCTCTGCACACAAACACACAGAATGTACTTTTATTTTTTGGGTTTCTGTACCGAAGGTTCCTCTGAGAGAGGATGACGAGTTTAACCAACAGACCTGTGAACAGACCTTTGAGCTGTCTGCGAGCCTTTGCCAGTTCACCCATCACTCGGATCATCTCTGGGTTTGAGTATTTATCGTTGTGGGACGGCTGAGAAACACAAACAAACCATCAGAGAAACCATCAGAGAAACAATCAGAGAAACAATCAGAGAAACAATCAGAGAAACAATCAGACAAACCATCAGAGAAACAATCAGAGAAACCATCAGAGAAACCACCAGAGAAACCATCAGAGAAACCATCAGAGAAACCATCAGAGAAACAATCAGAGAAACAATCAGAGAAACCATCAGAGAAACAATCAGAGAAACCATCAGAGAAACAATCAGAGAAACCATCAGAGAAACAATCAGAGAAACCATCAGAGAAACAATCAGAGAAACCATCAGAGAAACAATCAGAGAAACAATCAGAGAAACAATCAGAGAAACAATCAGAGAAACAATCAGAGAAACAATCAGAGAAACCATCAGAGAAACAATCAGAGAAACAATCAGAGAAACAATCAGAGAAACACAGAGAAACCACCAGAGAAACCAACTCAAGAAAAAGGTCACTTTAGTAAAGTACAAGTACCTCTAAATTGTACTGGAGTATTTCCATTTGATGTGACGTTATACTTCTACTGCACTGGAAAATCAACTCATATTTTGAAAATCCTGTCATGAATTGACCACCTGAACCAGGATCAGTTCCAAACAGCTGGTTTGGATTCAAGTCTGGTCTTTTGTGTATGTAATCTTTAAACCTACTTCTACCGTCCCTGACCAGAGTCCTGGTCCCTGACCCACCAGAGTCCTGGTTCCTGACCCACCAAAGTCCTGGTCCCTGCTGTATTTACCTTGTAGTTCATCTCGTGCTCAAACTGGTCCTCAAACCTTCGGACCTTCTTCTTCAGGGTCTGAATCTGTCTGGTGAGGAACGGGATGGACGAGGGACACTCTAGGTCCTCTGAGACCTCGGTCCGGTCCCGAGCCCGACACCTGGACACAAACACAGACAGGTAAACAGAAGGAGAGACAGACAGGTAAACAGAAGGAGAGACAGACATGTATACAGAGGGACAGATAGGTAAACAGAGGGACAAACAGACAGGTAAACAGAAGGACAGACAGGTAAACAGAAGGACGGACAGACAGGTAAACAGAAGGAGAGACAGGTAAACAGAAGGACAGACAGGTAAACAGACACAGACAGACAGGTAAACAGAAGGAGAGACAGGTAAAGAGAGGGACAAACAGACAGGTAAACAGAGACAGACAGGTAAACAGAGGGAGAGACAGACAGGTAAACAGAAGGACAGACAGGTAAACAGAAGGACGGACAGACAGGTAAACAGAAGGAGAGACAGATGGGTAAACAGAGGGACAGACAGACAGGTAAACAGAAGGAGAGACAGATGGGTAAACAGAGGGACAGACAGACAGGTAAACAGAAGGACAGACAGGTAAACAGAAGGAGAGACAGGTGGGTAAACAGAGGGACAGACAGACAGGTAAACAGAGGGACAGACAGGTAAACAGAAGGACAAACAGGTAAACAGAAGGACAGACAGACAGGTAAACAGAAGGACAGACAGGTAAACAGAAGGACAGACAGGTAAACAGAGGGACAGACAGACAGGTAAACAGAGACAGACAGGTAAACAGAAGGACAGACAGACAGGTAAACAGAGGGACAGACAGACAGGTAAACAGAGACAGACAGGTAAACAGAAGGACAGACAGACACGTAAACAGAGGGACAGACAGACAGGTAAACAGAAGGACAGACAGGTAAACAGAAGGACAGACAGACAGGTAAACAGAGGGACAGACAGACAGGTAAACAGAGGGACAGACAGACAGGTAAACAGAAGGACAGACAGGTAAACAGAAGGAGAGACAGACACACGCTCAGTTGAAGTCCTGAGTAAAAACCAAAAGGTTCTAGTCTGGTCCAACACAGACAGACAGGCAGGCAGACAGACAAACAGGCAGACCTACTGGATGTACTGCTGGCTGCAGGGCGGTGACGGGGCATTGTCGGGGTCAGAGTTGAACCTGTGACTGAGGCTGGAGCAGCGGGGGGAGGGCAGAGGGGTGGGGCCGCCGAGCTGGAGGAGAGCTCCGCCTCCTCCAGGGGGGGGAGGGGCCAGAAGCTGGAGGAGAGCTCCTCCCTCTCCTCTAGCTCCTCCCCCCTCCCCCCCAGGGGAGTAGGGGTGAGGGCCGGGGGGCGGAGCTCCGTCGGGCGTCAGAGGCTGCTGGCCAGGCTGGATGGTGGTAAAGGGCTGATGTCTGGGGGACTGTGGAGGTCTGATGAGGACTGGCAGGAGGTCTACAGATACACACAGAGACATCTACTGATACTACTACTGATACTACTACTGGAGGTCTGGTGAGGACCATCAGGAGGTCTACAGATACACACAGAGACATCTACTGATACTACTACTGATACTACTACTGGAGGTCTGGTGAGGACCATCAGGAAGTCTACAGATACACACAGAGACATCTACTGATACTACTACTGATACTACTACTACTGATACTACTACTACTACTACTACTACTACTGATACAACTACTACTAGATACTAGTACTGGAGGTCTGGTGAGGACCGTCGGGAGGTCTACAGAGACACAAAGAGATATCTACTGCTACTACTACTGCTACTACTACTACTGCTACTACTACTGATACTACTACTACTGATACTACTACTGATACTAGCTTACTAGTAGTAGTATCAGTAGCAGGTGTGTACAGACAGACAGACAGGTGTATATACAGACAGACAGACAGGTACCTGGAGGACTGTTCTCATCAGGGACCCCGTGGCAGAGAGACAGAGTCTTCCCCTCCTTCCCTCCGAGCTCCACGGAGCCACAGGGGCTCTTCTGCTCCTTGCTGCCCAGGACAGGGGGGCTCTCCTCTGGGGACGGACCCAGAGGAGAGCCCCCCTCCACCTCCAGCGCCTGGAGCTTCAGCAGAGAACTCTGCAGGCAGAAGCAGAACATGCCCGACACACGGATCCAGAGATTAACCTGGTCCACAGGGAGGTGGTGTAGTAACTGGGATGGGTCAATGGTTCCAGATGTTAGCCAGATCCCAGCCTCTGAAGCACCACATGTGGAGGAGTGGCAGATTCTCTCAGCCGCTGGTTTGTTACAGTAGGATGAATATATAAAGAGGAGGCGTGCTGTTCAGGAAGTAGTCTGTCCCCACAATCCAAAGGATGACACCATTAACCTCCTGTCCAGTAGTCAGGTATCATCCACTGAAACCAGCCAGCTCTTCCAGAGATTAGTCAGTGACGCTACACATGAACCTTTTCCTCTGGTCCTTTCTTCATCTCCCTTCACTCCAGCGATTAGCCAGCTCCGGTATCTTTCACACAAAACACTGATTCAAACTGATGCTTTCAAGCGCGTGACATTCCAGGAATTAGTCCCCTCCGTCGTGACTGAGCTCAGAGGGTGTAAATGTTCATCCTGATGATGATGATGATGATGGTGCTGATGCTGCGTTGGTGTCCTCACCTCCTCCTCCCTCGTTGGATTACTCATCCTCAGGCTCGTGAAGGACAGAGGAGAGAGAGGGGGGGTGACGTTCACTCTCCCTCCTCTCTCCCATCTGAAGGGAGAGACAGAGAGAGAGAGAGAGAGAGAGAGAGAGAGAGAGAGAGAGAGAGAGCGACAGAGCGAGAGCAGAGACAGGTTTTTCCCGCATCGGTGGGGGAGGGGCTTGTTGATGACATCACCATGTGTGTCTCATTCATAAAAAAGGAAGGAGGAGGCTGTTAACCCCTTAGTATCCTGTGTGTGTGAGTGTGTGTCTGTGTGTGAGTGTGTGTGTGTGTCTGTGTGTGAGTGTGTGTGTGTGTCTGTGTGTGAGTGTGTGTGTGTGTCTGTGTGTGAGTGTGTGTGCAGAATTCTGCTGCAGCATGAACCATCACGGCTCAACAGCCAATCAAATCCCGTGATGTGATGATGGAGCTTCTTTGTGTTCGTTGTGTGTAAACTTACAGGAAACACGTCGTCGGTCACGACCACAGAAGAAGAAGAGTCACCGTGACGTCACCAGCTGGTTCGTGGACGTTTTGAAGCCTCCAGTTCAGCGTTTCAGCCGTCGCCATCTTTTTTTTTAACACTGAATCAGATGTTTTTTAGGACCAAAATGTGACTTTAATGAAATGAAAACACACTGAAAGAGTTAAAGTTGTGAGATTAAAATGCTGTGGTAGAGACCTGTCAATCACCGTGTAGCCCCGCCCTAAAGCATCCCCTGCTTTATGGTCTATTAGAGACCTGTCAATCATCGTGTAGCCCCGCCCTAAAGCATCCCCTGCTTTATGGTCTATTAGAGACCTGTCAATCACCGTGTAGCCCCGCCCTAAAGCATCCCCTGCTTTATGGTCTATTAGAGACCTGTCAATCACCGTGTAGCCCCGCCCTAAAGCATACCCTGCTTTATGGTCTATTAGAGACCTGTCAATCACTGTGTAGCCCCGCCCCTAAAGCATCCCCTGCTTTATGGTCTATTTGAGACCTGTCAATCACCGTGTAGCCCCGCCCCTAAAGCATCCCCTGCTTTATGGTCTGTTTGACTCTAAATGGACCATAATGTACTAAATGAACATCATGCTGTATTGAAGAAGACTTGAAACTAGAGATTGAGACCATAAACTCATGTTTACAATGTTTACTGAGGTAATAAATCAAGAGAGAAGTAGAGTCATTTTCTCATAGACTTCTATAGAACCAGAGGAGTCGCCCCCTGGTGGACACTAGAGAGAATGCAGCTCACTGACGTTACATTTAATTCTATATTTCAGGACGTCCTAGAGATGAAGAATATGAACGAGGGAGAAGAAAAGAAAACGAGGTTTACATTCTAAAGAGACGTATTTAGATCTTTTAGTGATGTAAAGTAACTAAGTTATTTACACAAGTAGAGATTATACTAGTTTAATCAAATGTGTTGCTGCTTATTGTGCAACGATGGTGCCGATGTTCTCGACATTACCTCCAGGTTCAGGTCCACACGATGTGAACATCTACAGAAGAGTCTGACATTAGATGAATTCATGAAGCAGGTTCTGTCTGTGGCAGCGGTTTGGGATTCATTCAGAGATAACTGTTTACTGGTAACTAGTAAATATGTTTCTAAAACTATTTTGAGATATTCCTCAAACTATGTTGGGTCTTTGGATAAATTCGGCTTTGAAGACTTTTAAAAAATAATAAAAATGATTCAGTAAACATTAGTTTGTGTTGTTTGATGGGAGCCTAACAAAGTATATATTATTATATAGTAATTTATTCATGCTTATTTTGTAATGTATGTAAGCCAATACACTTGTTTGTTAAAAAACACAACGTTATATTAATCATATCTTTATTAAAGTTTGAGTTAAATAACACTCACCACGTCCTTGTACACATCGGTAGAACAGCGCCCCCACCGGGTTCATCAGCATCCGTTCAGGCGGAGAGCGGTACTGCAGCACAGACACAAAACTAAACTAAATCCCTCAAAATGAGAATAAATTCAAACTGTGCTCTGTGAAAAGTGCATGTAGTAAAACGTGAGACAGCTCAGTGACTGTAGAATGAGCTGTGTTAATCAATGTCACTCTCACCAAACTGCGTTTACTTTCTGACCATTTCACGGGATTCAGACGCACGTGGTGCCTGCTGAGCGGAGCCGCGAACACCCGGATACTTAAAATAAAACTACCTCGAGCTCTGTGCTGGAATATGTAGACGCCGAAATAAAGGGGAGGCTTGAGAAGATGTAGTGAAGTAGGTGAATTTTATTTGTGTCTATGTTTAGTCTGGAAGCTATGGAAGCTATGGAAGCTATGGAAGCTATGGAAGCTATGGAAGCTATGGAAGCTATGGAAGCTATGGAAGCCCATTCCTGCCAGCTGGCGGAAAAAAACAAAAAACAAAACAAATCCAGATGTTTCCAGTTGCTGTTTATTGGTCGCCACCTCAGCCACATTGGTTTCATTAAACTCATCTCTTATCTTCGGGCTGTTCCTTGCAGAAGGTTGGTGGTTCGAGTCCTAGTTGCGCACAACGTTACAGCACAGCTGACGCTCGTTAAATGTACACGAATGACAGGCAACATCCGGGAGTATCCTTCAAAATAAAAGCCACAGAAAATGGTCTTCATTGCGCTGCTCGGTGCGGGAGGTTGGCGGTTCGAGTCCCGCATGTGGAGAGTAACTCAAGCGTGGTAGAGATGGTTCAATCACACATTAACTAAACAATTTGTGTTCAAACGATATGAAATAAACCCAGTTCTTCTTTTCTTTTTCTTTTGTTTTTACAGCCTTTATTGTTCAAACAGATTAAAAATGTTTTGTTCGTTTTAACAGTCATGCCCGTAAAGCTTTTTAGAACTGAGAGACAGAACGTTACTTCAGCTACCATGGCAACCTCTGCAATAACAACAATAATAATAATAAAAAAATCATCCTAATGAAAATAATAACTAAACCTTAATAACAATCATAATAACAACAACAACAATAATAACAATAATAACTACAAACAGCGGAGACATCATAAAATACTATATTCCCACTATATACAAATAAATCAGTGATACTTCATCACAATCTCATAACCACAAAATATCACTAAGAATCAATAAGAACATTAATATTTCTCCTTCTGGTCCAAACGAATATCTTTTCATCACTTTTTGTTTATATTGTTTTTTTCACAGCTGAACATTAAAATCAACTGGTCTGTGGTGGGGTTAAGTTATTATTATTACTTCTCTCTAAATCAAGATATTTCATATATTTGTGTTTTTGTACACATTAAACAAAGAAGATATTTGGTGTAAATCAGTGAGATTTAGAGATGTTGGTTGTTGTGTTCACTGAGAATCAGATTGTAGGAACAAGACACCAGGCTAGCTGTTTCCACCTGCTTCCAGTCTTTATGCTAAGCTAGGCTAACATCTCACTCCCACAAACAAAAAGACTTATTTCCTAAAATGTCAAACGATCCCTTCTGGACCTCTGGTGGTGAAAACTGAACTCTTTCATGCAGAGCTCACGGACGTTAACTCGTCATCATCACACAACAGATTCAGACTGCGAATACAAAAGTTAATAATACGATCAGCTGCTTTTACAAAAGACCACAGAATATGAATACAAATCAAAATAAATAGATGAATCACTTTTTTATGGTTAAACTCTTTGTTTGTGGAAGAAATACAAACCTCAAAGACTTCACGTCTACTTCAACTCAACAGTATGAAGGTGTTTCCTGTTTCAGAGCTCAGATAAACTCACTTTTAACCCAGTTTGTGTTTCCTGTGTTGTGTCTTTAACTGTATTTTGAACATCTTTAGTTAATACTGATGTTCAAGTTCTCCAGGGAGACATTCTGGTGTACAAGCAAGTATATCGTGAGCTTTAGAAACAGGACTCTTCGTCTTTTAAACACCTTGAAACAAACAGCTGATAAGAAATTCAACCAAGTCGTGCATGCGTCTGTGAGAAAAGGAGTGTTTGTGCATGTGTGCAAAAAAATGATGTAGGAAGTCTTGGAAATATGTACAAAATATCTATTCTCATGCTATGATCCAAAGATTCACACCATAAAGAAGGATAGAAAGGAAAGTTTAAAAGTAGAAATGTTCGTTTCACCTTCGTCGTCCACTGAGGACGACCACAGCTGCTACATCCAACACCTTTTGTCTCTCTGTCTTTGGATTTGAAGTTTCCCGAAAATGAAATGAGAAGTGAAGGCATCACGGTGACCTTGGGTTTTGCCTTTTTCAGTCTCAAGTCTTTGCTCCTGTGTTTGGGGGTTCGTCTCCAGCCGACTGTCAGAGAGCCAAACCTGGGTTCATAGGGTCAGAAAAGGCCCTACGGATTTCCAGAACCGCCTCCAGACTTCAACACAAATGCCAGATATCACTGGATAGGCAGGAGATCTTCCTTTGAGGGGTAAAAGTTCAAGTGTCAGCCAATCAAGGACACTTGGCAGGAGCAGGGGCTTCCCATTGGCTGCAGAACAACAGGGTGTCTGAGGGGACGACCATGTTGGATCTCCTGTTTCCAGATTTATCTACCAGGTAGATTGAGTCCACACCCATCAATGTTTCCCCAACTTCTTCTCCCCAGAGTCCCAGAAACCTTGATATTCAAGCCTTGTCTGTTTTCTCTGGTGAGCACTTTGTGACAAAAGTTCCCCCTTAACCCCCTTAAGATTGACCAGCTTCACCGACGGGTTATGAGCAGCAGGTTTCAGGCAGTCATCACAAAATCAATGTCCGAGTTATCTCAAGTGTTGCAGCAATACATGGGACATAAAGCAAAGGCCGGTGCTGTTTCACCGACTGCTGATGGGGGGAAGATATCCAAAAGTTGCCAAAAAAAGAAGGCCCACATATGCATTGCTCTAAGACTTCTAGAGATTTAAAGACTTGATAAACAATTGTCTTGCAGCAATATAGGGAACAAAACACTGCTGATGGATGAGCATACCCAAGGGTATACCCATATGGGCATACCCAAAGTTCAGCTGTAGCCAAACAGCTTCCGGGTCCAAAGAAACACCGAACCGGACGTGACCACTTTGATCAGCGAGAAGCCTCCAGTCCATTTCCATCTGCTGCGTTCTTCACGTTCAGTACACAAATCATGTGAGGACACAATGTGGCAGCAAATCATTGGGAGTTTGATTCCCACAACGCTTTAAAAACAAGTCACAGAAAGCTGCTTCAGGTGAAAACATCCTCCGAACGGCACACAAAGCTCGTCTTTGATCGGCCCGGTGAGAAGTCGTCGTCTTCGTCTCAGATTTGGACCTCACCGCCAGCCGTAAAGTGTCAGAACTTTTGGGTATCGAGCTGGACTAAAAGTCGTAATCCCATCCGGAGTTGTCGTCCGGTGGCGGCTCGTCTGTGTCTTCGGGGAAATTGTCGAAGTTACTGGTGTCGGTCGGAGAGGAAACCTGGACAGAACAACACCGAGTTAAACACCTTCAACAACCTGCAGACCTCTTAGATTTCAAGCTGGTTAAAGAGCTGAAGAGACTCTGGGTGACATGATCTTATATATACCATCAGAGAATTTATACAGAAGTATGTGACATGCAACAAATACCCCCAGCTGAACCGTGTTAATGGTTAGCAGCATAACTACTGGGCCACCAGGGGTCCTGAAGTAATTTGCTGGATACGCCAAAAACAGAACTCTTGGTTGGAGTTACTGTTTCTCAACGCTGCCAAATAATCAAAGCTCAAAGGTCCGTTGACTAGAACTTCCAAATGCATCTAATGGTCTTTATTCGGCAAATAAAGGAATCATCAAGTGGCCTAAAAATTGCCGATCACATTAAGCAGGTGGTCATATATGAATCGTAACCCCTATCTTCAAATATGACTTTCAATTTACCAGAAATATCACAAAACATAGATTTTGTAATATGACGTTTTTTTAAATCTGTATCACCTTTGTTGTTGCCTTGTTATGATTCAGAACATTTACTGAGCCCTGATTGGTCTAACATGAATTCTACTTCGACTCACGTCAGGTGTGATGGGTGGAGTCAGAGTTCCTTTCCTCAGACCCTCCCAGTTAAAACCTTCAAACCACCTGAACACAGAGAGACGGATTAGATTTTTTATCCTGTATTTAGACACACACACTGAACAGAAAACATGTGAGAGCTGAAACAGCCAATCAGGTGTCAGCTTCCTGTCCACTCACTTGTGCTTCTGGATGTCTTTGACTCCGTTTTTCAGGTTTCCAAGTCTCTCTGAGGGATTATCTCTGTTGACACAGGATTTATTTTGGAAATAAGAACAATGAACTTTGACTGTACAGTTAATGTGAGCTGCTCAGGTGAACAGCGCCCCCTACCTGCAGAGCTTCTTGATGAGGTTGGCGGCGTTCTTGGTGATCTTCTTGGGGAACTCGATCATGTCGATGCCTCTCAGGATGACGTTATAGGTTTTCATTGGATCTGGACCTGAAAACGGGGGACTGGAGACACACAGAGACACTGAATAAACAAGAGTTTGACTCTACTGAGCTTTACTGTCTCCATTCTTGTCTTTGTCCTCACCTGCCGGTAAGCAGCTCGTACATCAGGATACCCAGAGACCAGTAGTCTGCTGAGACATCGTGACCTTTGTTGAGGATGATCTCTGGAGCGACGTACTCCGGCGTCCCGCAGAACGTCCACGTCTTCTTACAGAAACCGATCTTCTTGGCAAAACCAAAGTCCACCTAGAAAAAGACTAAAATTATTGAACACGTCTCTCCACATTTGTATAATTTTCTTTTCCTGATCGTGTGAATTGGCTCCTGCCGGTTCCTGTACAGCATCTCAAGCTGAAAACTCGTTTAAAATACGAGGAACTCACCCTCTATGTACCAACGTACATTTATAACAAATACCACACATATTACGGTAATCAGCGTAATATGTGTCTGACCAAAATACCAAAAAAGCAAAAAAAAATTATTCATTTAAATTATTGTTTTAGAGTTTTTAAAGTGTTTTGTTTGTAATATGTATAATAAGCATCATTTAGTTATCGCTACTGAGAATGTAACAAAAAATAAATTTAAAAAACGCCGTAGATAGGTTTCATATTTCAAATATCATCTCTTACACATGAAGATAAAGTTATGAACACCGGCTGAATATCTATTATCAGAATCATTATAACTGTGTTATAACTGCTACTGTGTAAAGAGAATACTGCTGTTAAAAAGAACCGGATGTGTTTAAAGTGTTTACAAACCAAATGTTATTGCACTTTTGTTCATATAGCAGTACTTTAAAATAAAAGTGCTCAATACACTACTTTTGAATTCATTATTGAATGTTGTACATAACAATGCGATTAATCACAATTAAAAATGTTAATCGTTGCCCAGCACTAATATAAACATGTATGAATTCACTTGAACATGTATGCTGCTGTGATATCACATGATGATATTAAAAGTTATAAGACTTTCAAACGAACATGTGAAATGATATTTGAATCTTTCAACACTTAGTCTAATAGTTCCTGGTTGCGCTTGGATTTGCTTTGCACTCAGATGTTTTGTTGCTCCTGAAACTTCTGCTCTCCGATTTCTTCTCTGCTCTTGGATTCAAAATTCCCCGACCAATAGAATACAAGTGTAATGTTGACCAATGAATCCCTGCCTTGTTTAGGGTGCGTTTGTTTTACTGCTTCTTACTACAACAAACAACTGTGTGCAAAAGTTTACTATCTTAACATTTGTACAACCTAAGACTGATGATACACAACATGTTCCCTTCATAGCGTTGGTTTTGTTCGGTTACTGATTAAATCTTTTCCCTTTACAACATCGACCCATTGTGTTGTTAAACTTGTTGAAGATTCTTACTGATTCCTACAAGATGTTAAACATTGAAAATGTATTTCATGAATAAATATTGAATTACCAGCTTGGCGTATCCCCGGCTGTCCAGGATGAGATTTTCAGGCTTCAGGTCTCTGTATATGATGCCTTTGGCATGCAGGTAGGCGAAGGCTTCGACCACACAGGCTGTGTAGAACCTGGTGGTCGAATCTTCAAACGAACCCCTGAAAAACAAGTTAAACGAGAATTACTGTCAAATCCCAGTTAGTTAGTTTATAAAGACGTAAAACAGATTCTGAGCAGCTGACACCAGAGAAAGTTTTTAGCTTTTGCTTGAAAAATGACCCTCAACAAATAACTGTTAATAAATCTCTACATTCATTTTCATCTAATCGACTAAAACACTTGTTGTTTCAGCACTTTTTGCTTTTATTCTGTGTCAAAAAAGAAATTCATAAAAGTTTTAGAAGAGCGACGCTTCTGCATCAGTACATGTGTTGAACAAAGACAGACTAACGGTGAGATGTGTACCTGTCTCTCAGGATGGTCCACAGCTCTCCTCCCAGACAGGCCTCCATCAGCATGTACAGATATTTACTGTCTTTAAACGTCCGGTACAACCTGAACACAAACGACACAGCTCCATCAGAACCTTTCAAAATAAATCAGAAACATCCCTCTCTCTGTTTGAGATTCGTTCTGATTCCATGTGTTTTATATTCTTCTTCTGCTGCTTTTATGTAAATAATTTAAAGAGCTAACCAAAAAAACAAACGTCAATAAAAAGCAACATTGTTTTTAGTTCATGGACAATAAAGTTTTAGTCAACTCTATTCTATTTTTATTTTATTTTGAAAACCAGAACCAAACAATATTTTTTTTCCAGTGATGCTTTTATGTATTTTTTTTTATTAGTGACACAATTCTGCAAATAACACCAAACAAAGATTTGTCAGTAAAGCTTTTATTTTGAAAGCCAGGACTTAAAGCAACCCTTTTTAGAATCAAGGACTTCCATATGAAACGATTGCAGTGATGATGATGATGATTGTTGTTCTGACCTGACGATGAAGTCGGAGTGCGCCTCGGTCATGATGTGTTTCTCAGAGCGGATGTGTTCCTGTTGTCTCGTGTCGACGATGTGACGCTTCTTCAGGATCTTCATGGCGAAAGTCTTCGCCTCCTCGTTCTTCAGCTGCACCTGAAGACAAACACACGTCCAGTCGGTTAGAAACATCACACATTTCATCTGTATCTAACAAGTATTGTGTGTGTATCATACCAGGCTGGTCTCATCCAGCATTCATAGATATAACTACAAAACATAATTAGATATCCTACGAAGGTTTATCCACGTAATCATGAATGAGAAAGTATAAAGACGGTCTATCACACGGGAAGGAAGGGAGGGACAAACGGAGATCCTTCATCCAGGAGATCACTGTTCGTTCCTCATGCGAAACCAGAAGTCAGCGTTGATTTATTCGTCATGAAACTTACGTACTTCATCAACTTCACAACGACAGTTCTGTAGTTATTTTAACCCAAACTAACATCTTTTCCTAAACCTAACTAAGTACTTTTGTTGTCTCAACCTAACTAAGTACTTTTGTTGTCTCAACCTAACTAAGTAGTGTTGTTGTCTCAACCTAACTAAGTACTTTTGTTGTCTCAACCTAACTAAGTACTTTTGTTGTTTTACAGAAGATGTAAGTCTTCAGTAGGAACCAATGAGACACAGACAGGAAGTCAGACAGTGTTGAGAGACGGACCAACATGTTTTTTAAAATTCTAGTTTTAACGAGTATTGGTCTTGGGTTTGAATCTTGACTCATATCTGTGAATTCGAACCTCATACGGAACACATATGAAGGACAAACAGCTGTGCTGTAAATACTACATGACACAATCCTCTATTTCTGGACACCACTCAGCCATCTGCTGGTTAGCTTAGCATAAAGACTGGAAACAGGGGGAAACAGCTAGCCTGGCCGCTGCTCTGAAACTGGCTGTGATGGGAAATATCATCAGCAGTCTGGAGGTCAGAGGTCAGTGTTTTCCTCGGAGCAGAGTTACATTCTGACTCGTCCACTAAAAATAGCTCCAGAGGGATGCTGGGAGATCCTGAGCGGGGATTCCTTCCTGTTTTTGGGCAAACCCTCTGCAGGGTTTCCCCTCCGACCTTCAGTACCCGAAAACCTCCTGCTGCTGCAGAGAAAGCCGATGCCACGAGTCAGAGCAGCAACCGTTACATCACACCTTCCTCTGCCTCCATCCACCTCACTACTAATGAACACTGTTAATAGAATCTAATGAATAGAAATACAATGAAAACAAAGGAAGCTTCTGATCTGAGGAACTCATTAAGACAAACTAAACTTATTAATAAAT
>JAVDOI010000145.1:220074-222574 GCA_032191485.1 Leptoclinus maculatus
AAGAATATTTATAATAATAATAATAATTGTGTCTGTAGTGAGAGCAGAAGACCAGCAGAGGGCAGCAGAGCAGCAGCTTCAATAAACAGATTCAGATCATAATTATTAAAAAATCAATAATATGAATTATAATTATTATTCATTAATGTCTTGATCACTTTAATTACTTCATATTCGGCTGGTAGTTTAATCTTTAATAATAGTTCATCATTTATTAGTTGATTCATAATCTGAATATAAAAGTTACTAAAGCTCTCAGATAAATGTCGTAAAAAGTACAATATTTACTCTGAGATGTAGTAGAAGTATAAAGTCGCCTCAAAGGTGTACTGACACACGCGCACACACACACACACACACACACACACACACACACACACACACACACACACACACAGTGTTAGATTCAATGTGACTTATTTATCTTTATCTCTGAAGTCCAGAACAAATAAAAGTCCATAAATACACTGAGAAGTTCATCAACAACAAAAACAACAGTAATAATAATAATACAAGTGTGTGTGTGTGTGTGTGTGTGTGTGTGTGTGTGTCTTACTCTCGGTCGATGACCAGGCAGCTGACGGCTTCAGCAGCGATGACATTTGCTGTTCTCACATCTTCACTGTGGAGACAACACACACACACATGCGTTAACAACAATCAGGTTTACAAGGTAAAGGTTCAGGTTTAGAAGGTAAAGGTTCAGGTTTAGAAGGTAAAGGTTTAGGTTTAGAAGGTAAAGGTTTAGGTTTAGAAGGTAAAGGTTCAGGTTTAGAAGGTAAAGGTTTAGGTTTAGAAGGTAAAGGTTTAGGTTTAGAAGGTAAAGGTCCAGGTTTAGAAGGTAAAGGTCCAGGTTTACAAGGTAAAGGTTCAGGTTTAGAAGGTAAAGGTTTAGGTTTAGAAGGTAAAGGTTTAGGTTTAGAAGGTAAAGGTTTAGGTTTAGAAGGTAAAGGTTTAGGTTTACAAGGTAAAGGTTTAGGTTTAGAAGGTAAAGGTTCAGGTTTAGAAGGTAAAGGTTCAGGTTTAGACGGTAAAGGTTTAGGTTTAGAAGGTAAAGGTTTAGGTTTACAAGGTAAAGGTTCAGGTTTACAAGGTAAAGGTTCAGGTTTAGAAGGTAAAGGTTCAGGTTTAGACGGTAAGGGTTTAGGTTTAGAAGGTAAAGGTTCAGGTTTAGAAGGTAAAGGTTTAGGTTTAGAAGGTAAAGGTTTAGGTTTAGAAGGTAAAGGTTTAGGTTTAGAAGGTAAAGGTTTAGGTTTAGAAGGTAAAGGTCCAGGTTTAGAAGGTAAAGGTTCAGGTTTAGAAGGTAAAGATCCAGGTTTAGAAGGTAAAGGTTCTGGTCACATGATCTTACCCCTGCAGGGCTTTCTCTCCAAACCAGTTTCCCCTGGTGAGCTCTCTGAGGTGTGTTGGCTCCTGATTGGCTGAATCCTCCTGGGTCACGTTCACCTGACAGAAAGTGTGATTAACAGACGATCAGGACGAGTCAGCTGATCAATACAATAATCAATAAAGGGAGGAGTTACCTTTCCCTTGCTGATGATGAAGAAGGTGTCTCCTCTGGCTCCCTGTCTGATGATGAACTCTCCGTCTTCATAATGAGTCTGAACACAGAAGAAGAGTTACAGTGATGTGATGTCTGGTGGTTTAAAGGTGTCTGGTGGTTTTAAGGTGTCTGGTGGTTTTTAGGTGTCTGGTGGTCTAAAGGTGTCTGGTGGTTTTAAGGTGTCTGGTGGTCTAAAGGTGTCTGGTGGTTTAAAGGTGTTTGGTGGTTTTAAGATGTCGGTGTCTGGTGGTTTAAAGGTGTCTTGTGGTTTTAAGATGTCTGGTGCTGTCTGGTGGTCTAAAGGTGTCTGGTGGTTTTAAGATGTCGGTGTCTGGTGGTTTAAAGGTGTCTGGTGGTTTAAAGGTGTTTGGTGGTTTCAAGGTGTTTGGTGGTTTCAAGGTGTCTCACCTCCTCCATGACGTCAGCCAGTTTACTGAGAGTCTCCTCTGGAAGACCCTGGAAGGTGGGAACGCTGCAGAGAGAGAGAGAAAGGGGCGGTGTTAGTGTCTTAAAGGGGCGGGGTTAGTGTCTTAAAGTGGCAGTGGCAGTCTGTTAAAGGGGCGGGGTTAGTGTATTAAAGTGGCGTTGTCAGTCTCTTAAAGGGGCGGGGTTAGTGTATTAAATTGGCGGTGTCAGTCTCTTAAAGGGGCGGGGTTAGTCTCTTAAAGTGGCGGTGTCAGTCTCTTAAAGGGGCGGGGTTAGTGTGTAAAAAGTGGCAGTGGCAGTTTGTTAAAGGGGCAGTGTCAGTCTCTTAAAGGGGCGGGGTTAGTGTGTAAAAAGTGTCAGTGGCAGTTTGTTAAAGGGGCAGTGTCAGTCTCTTAAAGGGGCGGGGTTAGTGTCTTAAAGTGGCAGTGGCAGTCTGTTAAAGGGGCAGTGTTAGTTTCTTAAAGTGTCAGTGTCAGTCTGTTAAAGGGGCGGGGTTAGTGTCTTAAAGGGGCAGTGTCAGTCTCTTAAAGG
>JAVDOI010000145.1:227574-250074 GCA_032191485.1 Leptoclinus maculatus
CACAGAGAAGTCTCGTTCACAGTGAAGTCTCGTTCACAGAGAAGTCTCGTTCACAGTGAAGTCTCGTTCACAGTGAAGTCTCGTTCACAGTGAAGTCTCGTTCACAGAGAAGTCTCGTTCACAGAGAAGTCTCGTTCACAGTGAAGTCTCGTTCACAGTGAAGTCTCGTTCACAGTGAAGTCTCATTCACAGTGAAGTCTCGTTCACAGTGAAGTCTTGTTCTCACGAGTAGAGAACGTGGAGCTGAGAGTTCGATAAAAACAGAAGTTCTGTTAGAACGTCTCTCATGACTTCAGAAGGAGACTTCTTTAACACAGTTTGAGTTTATTGGACTTTCTCTCTCTTCATACTTTCTACTATTATTTAGTGTTGAACACACTTTAATGATTCCTGAGCCTAACGCTCTGTTACAGAGAGAATTAAAGCAGATAAACTGTGTTCATGTGAAGATAACGAGCAGAAAGAAGACGCTTCAGAATCCCCCTCGAACCCGCCGCTGTTGCCAAGAGACACGATGCCAAGAACTTCACTGATTGGCTGGACTGGATGGTGTTGCCTGGCAACCGCTGCTTAGCGAGGCACTCTACCAGGAAGCTGACAAAAAAAAAGTTGGAGGTACACACACACACACACACACACCGGAGACCGAATACTTCATGTTGGAGGAACAAAGTAAATCTGAGAGACAATCTTCCATTTCTCTCGTTTAAAAAACTCGTTTAAAACTAATTCATAATTAATTACTGACCACAAAACACGTCCTGTTCAACCTTTAAAACACATCAACACTACGGTTGAAGAGATGGTGACACAGAACTTCACTCTGTATGTATATATATATATATATATATATATATATATGATATATTGTATATGCACATGTCTATAGTACATGAATCAGTACTCACTCATGACAGTAGCCGTCCTGGTACAGTTGTAGAGGATCGCCAGCTCTCCGAACACTTTTCCTGGTCCCATCGTACACAACTTCATCCCTTCTTTAGTCACCTCCACCTTACCCTCTGGACAAGAGACACAAGAGAGAGAGAGAGAGAGAGAGAGAACCTTTATTTTGAAGGACTTAAACAGGAAGTCAACAAGCTGCTTGGTCTGTTGCTCAAGATGCGTCTCTATATGAAGCAGTGATTTATTATTGTTTCTTTTATTCAGATTTATTAACTTCTTCATATTTGTGTTTTATCATCTAATGATCCGTGAGCTGAGCTCTGATTGGTCGGTAGGCGGAGCTCTTATCTGTAGCAGGTCAGGTGTTCAGCATCGGTTACCATGGTGAACCTGAGAACCAGAGATAAACCCTGAGGTGAACCTGGACAACCACAGGTCCTGGTCCTGGTTCAGGACTCACCAGGTCTGGATCGATCTGCACGAGGAGCTCAGACTCACATCAATGTTCTAAATTAAATCAATAGTGTAGAAATATTAAATCATCAGGAACAGATGCTGCTGGTTCAAATCTGTTTTATTCACAAATCTGATTAATGTGTGTGTGTGTGTGTGTGTGTGTGTGTGTGTGTGTGTGTGTGTGTGTGTGTGTGTGTGTGTGTGTGTGTGTGTATGTGTATATGTGTGCGTGTGTGTGTGTGTGTGTGTGTGTACATGCGTGTGTGTATGTATATCAGTGGTGGGCCGTCAGGGCCTGCAAAGCCTTCTCTGCTGGCCTAAACAGAATCACAAAGTTATAGCTATTTTATAATTTTATAATTTTTCTTAAATACACTACATGTATCATAATTTATAAAAATATTTTCCCCATTATCTTATTTTCTCATTGCACAGCTACTGTCTTCCTCAGTTGCTCTGCTTCCAGTGCAGCTTGTTTTAAGTAGAGCTTTTATCCAATCAGATGTCACCTCTGTGTCTCTAGGTAAGAAGAGAGGCCCGAGGCCTGCAGACTCACAAGTGAATCCATGTGCAGTTTAAGTGAATGGGGACGATATTGTTGATTGTCATAGTCTTCAACCAATCAGATCTTTAGTTTGACATGTTGGGCGTATTCTTTGACGTGTCAGAGCCTGCTAGCTGGCCTAGCCATACCTGATTGGTCAGTGGGCTAGCCTGACATGTTGGGCGGTGACAATCCCAATATCTGCTGCCTCTGTCGAGCGGACATTTTCAGCCTCAAACGCATTAAAACATATTCAAGAAATACAACTGGGGAGGCTCCACTGTCTTCACTAGCGTCCATGAATCCAGAAGGACTTCTTACTGGAACTAAAACACACGGATGTACTGAACAACCGTGAGATTAAACTCTTTATTAACAAAGAAAGGAGGATGGACTTTGTCTTTAAATAGTGAACAGCAGCTCTGGTAAGTTAAATGTGTTTGTTTTAACATCTGCAGTAGCTTTAATATGCTTGTTTATATATTATTATTTGTACAACTTATGAAGATGGATTTTTGTTTGGTTTAATATGTGATAGGAACTATTGTTACGTCCTATGTTGCTCTGGGGACATATTTAGCGGTGCCAGTGTTGCCAACTTGGTGACTTTCTCGCTAAATCTGGTGACTTTCCAAACCCTCATGGAGACTTGTTTTGTCAAAAGCTACTAGTGAGAAATCTAGAGACTTGTTCTGGTGTTGTTGGAGACTTGTTCTGGTGTTGTTGGAGACTTGTTCTGGTGTTGTTGGAGACTTGTTCTGGTGTTGTTGGAGACTTGTTCTGGTGTTGTTGGAGACTTGTTCTGGTGTTGTTGGAGACTTGTTCTGGTGTTGTTGGAGACTTGTTGTGGTGTTGTTGGAGACTTGTTCTGGTGTTGTTGGAGACTTGTTCTGGTGTTGTTGGAGACTTGTTCTGGTGTTGTTGGAGACTTGTTCTGGTGTTGTTGGAGACTTGTTCTGGTGTTGTTGGAGACTTGTTCTGGTGTTGTTGGAGACTTGTTCTGGTGTTGTTGGAGACTTGTTCTGGTGTTGTTGGAGACTTGTTCTGGTGTTGTTGGAGACTTGTTCTGGTGTTGTTGGAGACTTGTTCTGGTGTTGTTGGAGACTTGTTCTGGTGTTGTTGGAGACTTGTTCTGGTGTTGTTGGAGACTTGTTCTGGTGTTGTTGGAGACTTGTTCTGGTGTTATTGGAGACTTGTTCTGGTGTTATTGGAGACTTGTTCTGGTGTTGTTGGAGACTTTGCTGGTGTTGTGACTCTGACATTAAAGCACGTACGTTCTACAGTTACTGTCGTGAACGAGCAGCGGGAGCTGCTGTGAGCCCCCCAAAGCACTCACAGACTCTCTCTCGCGCAGCAGTCCCAGCTGCAGTCAGAGCAGAGAGGAGACGCAGTCTCGGCGTATTCATATAGCTGCACTCTGCACTATTTATAGGTGTTGAGCTTCATTTTTACACGAAACAAATAATAACCGTAGCTGTGTTTCAGCTACAGGACAGCAGTGAAGGCCCAGGTATACAATGCACGGCCCGCCACTGCTTTTTAGTCGTTGTGTATCTTTTCAGTCGTCGTGTATCTTTTAGTTGTTGTGTATCTTTTTAGTCAATGTGTATCTTTTTAGTCGTCGTGTATCTTTTTAGTCGTCGTGTATCTTTTTAGTCGTCGTGTATCTTTTTAGTCGTCGTGTATCTTTTTAGTCGTCGTGTATCTTTTTAGTCATCGTGTATCTTTTTATCTTTTTAGTCGTTGTGTATCTTTTTATCTTTTTAGTCGTCGTGTATCTTTTTAGTCGTCGTGTATCTTTTTAGTCGTCGTGTATCTTTTTAGTCGTCGTGTATCTTTTTAGTCGTCGTGTATCTTTTTAGTCATCGTGTATCTTTTTAGTCATCGTGTATCTTTTTATCTTTTTAGTCGTTGTGTATCTTTTTATCTTTTTAGTCGTCGTGTATCTTTTTAGTCATCGTGTATCTTTTTAGTCGTCGTGTATCTTTTTAGTCGTCGTGTATCTTTTTAGTCGTCGTGTATCTTTTTAGTCATCGTGTATCTTTTTAGTCATCGTGTATCTTTTTATCTTTTTAGTCGTCGTGTATCTTTTTAGTCGTCGTGTATCTTTTTATCTTTTTAGTCAACGTGTATCTTTTTAGTCAACGAGTATCTTTTTAGTCGTTGTGTATCTTTTTAGTCGTCGTGTATCTTTTTAGTCGTCGTGTATCTTTTTAGTCGTCGTGTATCTTTTTAGTCGTCGTGTATCTTTTTAGTCGTCGTGTATCTTTTTAGTCGTCGTGTATCTTTTTAGTCGTCGTGTATCTTTTTAGTCGACGTGTATCTTTTTAGTCGTCGTGTATCTTTTTAGTCAACGTGTATCTTTTTAGTCGTCGTGTATCTTTTTAGTCAACGTGTATCTTTTTAGTCGTCGTGTATCTTTTTAGTCGTCGTGTATCTTTTTAGTCGTCGTGTATCTTTTTAGTCAACGTGTATCTTTTTAGTCGTTGTGTATCTTTTTATCTTTTTAGTCAACGTGTATCTTTTTAGTCGTCGTGTATCTTTTTAGTCAACGTGTATCTTTTTAGTCGTCGTGTATCTTTTTAGTCAACGTGTATCTTTTTAGTCAACGAGTATCTTTTTAGTCGTTGTGTATCTTTTTAGTCAACGTGTATCTTTTTAGTCGTCGTGTATCTTTTTAGTCGTCGTGTATCTTTTTAGTCGTCGTGTATCTTTTTAGTCGTTGTGTATCTTTTTAGTCGTCGTGTATCTTTTCAGTTGTCGTGTAAGATACACGACGAGTCGGGACAATAATTATTATCATTATTATTAGAAAATAGATTTTCTTCCTATAAACTCTCATGCGGTCAGTTTTTATCCGATAGTAGTTTGGATCCATCGGTCCACACTGCTAACATGAATGAAATTAAATCTTAATTTAGAAGCAGGAAAACGTGTCAGACGCTCAGAATCACAACTGTAACGATTCGTCTCTGCTGAGGAACAAAGTCTGTTCATGAAGAACATAAAGCAGGATTTCCAGCTGACGTCAGAGTCACAGCTCGGAGAGTTTAACAGACGCTCCGACATTCAGCTTCTCCTCAGAGAACAGAAGCAACTTTGACCGAGACGAGTTAAAGAGTCTCAGCTGAGATCAGAGTGAGACCTCCTCCAGTTACACCGAGTCTTTGTAGCTCTAAACTGAGACACAGCTGCACTTTAACAACATTCATTTACATCCAATCGACGGGTTTAAAAACCCATTCAAGCAGCTGGAGGGCTTTCAGTCGTGTGACAGAAACATGAAACGCAGCTAACAGAGAAAAAGTCTCCGTGATGAATTCATTACAGTCAGATCTTCAGTGAACAGAGATCAGTGTTCTCCGTGTTTTATAAGATTAATTAAGATCATGTGGAGTCATTACATCACAGATACAGTCTACTGGGATGTTTGTTCTCTGTCTTACTGGATTAAGGTGGTGGTTAAAGGACAAGTCTAAAAACATGTGTTATTAGGTGTTGGAGAGGAGAACAGTGTATGTATTAAAAGTACAATAAGGCTGACTTACCCTTACACGACACGAAATGACTGCAAAGAGACACAAAACAACTACAAAGAGACAAACGTCTTAAAAGAGACATTTCTGTGACTTGAATTAAATAATAACCAGATTGTCGTCACATCATAAAAAATATTTGGAAGTGAGTTTAATTTTGTTGTTTCATTTGAATGATTGTTGGTGTTTTTATTTTATTTTGCATAAAACTCTGATGAGAAGAAAAGTGTTTCTATAAATATAAAATATTGAGTAAATATTTAATATTTTCAGCTTATTGTTCAGCGGATTGAAGCTGCAGACAAACAGGAAAGAGAGTCAATGTATTTGTGGACCATCGTCTGTGGGCGGATACACAAATGTAGATACAATCAGCTGTGTGTGTCTGTGTGTGTGTGTGTGTGTCTGTGTGTGTGTGAGACTGTGTGTGTGTCTGTGTGTGTGTGTGTCTGTGTGTGTGTGTCTGTGTGTGTCTGTGTGTGTCTGTGTGTGTCTGTGTGTGTCTGTGTGTGTGTGTGTCTGGGTGTGACTGTCTGTGTGTGTCTGTGTGTGTCTGTGTGTGTGTGTCTGTGTGTGTCTGTGTTTGCAGTAGTATTTTCGGAAATGAACGAATATTAAATTTGCTCTCAAACTGGAGAGTTTCAAGAGGTTTGAAGGTAAATAAACAGAACGGTGCTCACACCAGACTCCATTAAAAATAATCATTTTAATGTATTTTTACTAATTATTCTAAATTACTTTTGTATCAAATCAATAAGAAAGATGTTTATCAGATCACGAGGACCGCTTTTAAATCCTCGCTTCCTTCTTTTTCTGGTGTCTAATCTCCTGTTTCTCCTCCTTTGCTTCCATCTTTTATCTTTTTCTTTCCTTCCTTTCCTTCCTGTCCTCACACCTTCCTCTTTTCCTAACTTTCCTTCCTTCTCTCCTCTGTTCATTTCTCCTCTTATATCCACTTTCTCCTCCTTTTCTTCAGTTTTTCTCTCCTTCTTTCTCTCAGTCTGTCGTCTCTTTACCTCCCTCTCTCTCTCCTCCCTTGTTTCCTTCCTTCCTTTCCTCCTCCCTCATCTCGTATCCTTCCCTCCCCTCTCTCCTCTCTCCTTCTCTTTTTTATTCCTTCCTTTCTTGATAAACCGATTCCAAATTTCCAAACTGTAAAAATCCTAAATATGGTCATCCAACAAGTTGCCATGCCAACCACATCCACCAGAGAGACGTGTGTGTGTGTGTGTGTGTGTGTGTGTGTGTGTGTGTGTGTGTTACATAATGAGACAAAACTGCTGCATCTGTTTCTTCCCACAAACACACAATTAGTGAACACACACAGACTCTCACACACACACACACACACACACACAGACTCTCTCACACACACACACACACACACACACACACACACACACACACACACACACACACACACACACACACACACACAGTATCAAATCTTCATCGTGGTCTGTTTTCAGGGATCACTTCCTCTTCCTGTGACATAAGTTATATTAAGCAGCCATCTGTGCCCCCCCCCACACACACACACATGCACACACACACACACTCTGGATGTTGATCAAATCATCACATCATGAATCTTCTTTGTGGTCATTTTTACGACGTTTCTCTTTTTAATTTTCTGTTTTCATTCATGAATTTTTTGCTTTCAGGTCCAAAAACTGTTTCTTTTAAAACTCCTTTAAACCTTCTGAATCTTCTCTTTAAATCTGAATCTTCTCTTTAAACCTTCTGAATCTTCTCTTTAAACCTTCTGAATCTTCTCTTTAAATCTGAATCTTCTCTTTAAACCTTCTGAATCTTCTCTTTAAACCTTCTGAATCTTCTCTTTAAATCTGAATCTTCTCTTTAAACCTTCTGAATCTTCTCTTTAAATCTGAATCTTCTCTTTAAATCTTCTGAATCTTCTCTTTAAATCTGAATCTTCTCTTTAAACCTTCTGAATCTTCTCTTTAAACCTTCTGAATCTTCTCTTTAAACCTTCTGAATCTTCTCTTTAAATCAGAATCTTCTCTTTAAACCTTCTGAATCTTCTCTTTAAACCTTCTGAATCTTCTCTTTAAATCAGAATCTTCTCTTTAAACCTTCTGAATCTTCTCTTTAAACCTTCTGAATCTTCTCTTTAAATCAGAATCTTCTCTTTAAACCTTCTGAATCTTCTCTTTAAATCTGAATCTTCTCTTTAAACCTGAATCTTCTCTTTAAACCTTCTGAATCTTCTCTTTAAACCTTCTGAATCTTCTCTTTAAACCTTCTGAATCTTCTCTTTAAATCTGAATTTTCTCTTTAAACCTTCTGAATCGTCTCTTTAAATCTGAATCTTCTCTTTAAACCTTCTGAATCTTCTCTTTAAACCTTCTGAATCTTCTCTTTAAATCTGAATCTTCTCTTTAAACCTTCTGAATCTTCTCTTTAAACCTTCTGAATCTTCTCTTTAAATCTTCTGAATCTTCTCTTTAAACCTTCTGAATCTTCTCTTTAAACCTGAATCTTCTCTTTAAACCTTCTGAATCTTCTCTTTAAACCTTCTGAATCTTCTCTTTAAATCTTCTGAATCTTCTCTTTAAATCTTCTGAATCTTCTCTTTAAACCTGAATCTTCTCTTTAAACCTTCTGAATCTTCTCTTTAAACCTGAATCTTCTCTTTAAACCTTCTGAATCTTCTCTTTAAACCTTCTGAATCTTCTCTTTAAACCTTCTGAATCTTCTCTTTAAACCTGAATCTTCTCTTTAAACCTTCTGAATCTTCTCTTTAAACCTTCTGAATCTTCTCTTTAAACCTTCTGAATCTTCTCTTTAAACCTTCTGAATCTTCTCTTTAAACCTTCTGAATCTTCTCTTTAAATCTTCTGAATCTTCTCTTTAAATCTTCTGAATCTTCTCTTTAAACCTTCTGAATCTTCTCTTTAAATCTTCTGAATCTTCTCTTTAAATCAGAATCTTCTCTTTAAACCTTCTGAATCTTCTCTTTAAACCTTCTGAATCTTCTCTTTAAATCAGAATCTTCTCTTTAAACCTTCTGAATCTTCTCTTTAAATCTGAATCTTCTCTTTAAACCTGAATCTTCTCTTTAAACCTTCTGAATCTTCTCTTTAAACCTTCTGAATCTTCTCTTTAAACCTTCTGAATCTTCTCTTTAAATCTGAATCTTCTCTTTAAACCTTCTGAATCTTCTCTTTAAACCTTCTGAATCGTCTCTTTAAATCTGAATCGTCTCTTTAAATCTGAATCGTCTCTTTAAATCTGAATCTTCTCTTTAAACCTTCTGAATCTTCTCTTTAAACCTTCTGAATCTTCTCTTTAAATCTTCAGAATCTTCTCTTTAAACCTTCTGAATCTTCTCTTTAAATCTGAATCTTCTCTTTAAACCTTCTGAATCTTCTCTTTAAATCTTCTGAATCTTCTCTTTAAACCTTCTGAATCTTCTCTTTAAACCTTCTGAATCTTCTCTTTAAACCTTCTGAATCTTCTCTTTAAACCTTCTGAATCTTCTCTTTAAATCTTCTGAATCTTCTCTTTAAACCTTCTGAATCTTCTCTTTAAACCTGAATCTTCTCTTTAAACCTTCTGAATCTTCTCTTTAAACCTTCTGAATCTTCTCTTTAAACCTGAATCTTCTCTTTAAACCTTCTGAATCTTCTCTTTAAACCTTCTGAATCTTCTCTTTAAACCTTCTGAATCTTCTCTTTAAACCTTCTGAATCTTCTCTTTAAATCTTCTGAATCTTCTCTTTAAATCTTCTGAATCTTCTCTTTAAACCTTCTGAATCTTCTCTTTAAATCTTCTGAATCTTCTCTTTAAATCTTCTGAATCTTCTCTTTAAACCTGAATCTTCTCTTTAAACCTTCTGAATCTTCTCTTTAAACCTTCTGAATCTTCTCTTTAAACCTTCTGAATCTTCTCTTTAAACCTTCTGAATCTTCTCTTTAAACCTTCTGAATCTTCTCTTTAAATCTTCTGAATCTTCTCTTTAAACCTTCTGAATCTTCTCTTTAAATCTTCTGAATCTTCTCTTTAAACCTTCTGAATCTTCTCTTTAAACCTTCTGAATCTTCTCTTTAAACCTTCTGAATCTTCTCTTTAAATCTTCTGAATCTTCTCTTTAAACCTTCTGAATCTTCTCTTTAAACCTTCTGAATCTTCTCTTTAAACCTCTCTCTCGTCTCCGCCGGCTGTTTGATGACGAGGAACAACTTCAACATCACATTGTGACATTCATGGGACAATATTTAGTGTTTAGATATGAATCCAATCATGAGGACGGATTTCAGATGGAAAACAAAACGAGCAGCTCGAGGACGAATAAAAGACTTAAAAATACACTGATAATATTTAATATAGTATGGATGATGTATTATTATAGATTATATAAAGTCAATAAAATGAACACATTAATGCATCAATAATTATAATTTATATTATTCTGAATAATATTTAATGATAATACATTTATATTTTTATTAAAGTAACATTTTGAATGCAAAATACTTGTAACAGAGTATTTCTACACTGTTGTAGTACTACTTTTACTTCAGTAAAATATCAGAGATATCCTGAGCAGATCTCCTGACTTTCAGTCCAAAATCTCCCATAATGCACCTGGACAGGGTCATCAGAGCCTCCATCAACAGCCACACAGACTGTGTTAGACCTCATGACATCACTATGACATCATCAACAATCTGTCTGTCTGACACACCAGACTCAGACTCGAGTCACTTTAACGTTGACTCGTTAATCTGACAGAAATATATTTTTCATATTGTGAGAAGACTCTGAAACCCAGCAGCTCTTACTTAGATATTAATGTCATGAGTCGGTTCACACCGCCCACAACGCTCCGGAGGAACGGCCATCTGGACGAGTGAGTCCAGAAACACGGAGACAATAAAACACAACATGTCAGTCTGTCTCGTATGAAACCACGCTGACTCGAGCAGGTTTAACTCGTTCATCCACGTCAGAACCTGAAGAAGCTCGTAAAGATTCCATAAATATAAAACCAAACCGTCTCTGACTGAGTCTCAGTGGGAGGATCACGTTACTAAACAGGCCTCTTATGTAACACTAACCTCAAAAACAGCTATAAATATCACATAAGAGCTCACAGCAAACACAGTATAGAGAAGCTTCGGGTCAGCGGTTCGATTCCCGCCTCCTCCTGTCCAAGTGTCCTCGAGCAAAACACACAACTGCTCCCAACATGTGTGGATGAGAAGTAACGTAATCTATTGAGATGTATAAAACGCTGTCATCAGGTATTTATCAAATATTACACAAGAAATCGAGCCCACACCAGACTCCATTACAAAACGGGTCATTTCTAAGTATTTGAGCTAATTATCCTGAATTGTTGTTGTATAAAATAAGGAAGATGTTTTTCAGATCACATGGACTCGTTCTTAAATTCAGCGTCAGTGTGATCCACGCAGCAGCTTTATCAAATACAAATAAGTGCTGCTTTTGTTTTGTCTCTTTGTTAAATAGAACTCCGCCTCCTGACGTCGCAGCATTCTGATGATGATTAAAAGATGAGAAGAAAATGATCCGACGTCTAAAGCGTCAACTCTTCTTCTTGAGATCAGAGAGTTTCAACACTGAAACACTGCGATGCTGCTGGAAGTTGACGTTTTCCACCAAAACACCATCAACTGGTTTTGAGCTGCTTCCTTTGATTAAACCGTAAACATTAAATATCAATGAAGCTGACAGCAGCAGAATGAATCTCAGATGTGAGATGGATTTGATCATGTGATGTAAACTCAGAGATGATGATGATGATGAAGATGATGAAGAGTGCAGCTGTGTGTAGACGGAGGTGAGCGTTCAGCAGCCTTCAGGCGTTCTGACACGTTACGCAACACGTTTGTGGGAAAGAAGAGCTTCGTCCTAAAGGTCGAACTGAGCTGCAGGAACCTTCTCTCCACTGAACTCCACTGATTCTCCTCTTTCATAAACATGTTTAAAAACTACTGCAGAGTAAAGGTCCTAAAGGAGAACCGGGACGAGAGACCACCCTGTGTCTGCAAACCGTCAAAGACAAAACAATGAAGACGAGTCAGTTAGAAACCCCAAAGAACCGAGACACGACCTTCTGAAGACAAACCCGATACTGGTCGAAATAAAACCATCGAGGTTGAGACGAGTGAGACTCAAATATCAGAGCTGAAAAACCTTCATAATCAAGACGAGTCCAAGTCACACAATCAGTCTGAGTCCAAGTCACACAATCAGTCTGAGTCCAAGTCACACAATCAGTCTGAGTCCAAGTCACACAATCAGTCTGAGTCCAAGTCACACAATCAGTCTGAGTCCAAGTCACACAATCAGTCTGAGTCCAAGTCACACAATCAGTCTGAGTCCAAGTCACACAATCAGTCTGAGTCCAAGTCACACAATCAGTCTGAGTCCAAGTCACACAATCAGTCTGAGTCCAAGTCACACAATCAGTCTGAGTCCAAGTCACACAATCAGTCTGAGTCCAAGTCACACAATCAGTCTGAGTCCAAGTCACACAATCAGTCTGAGTCCAAGTCACACAATCAGTCTGAGTCCAAGTCACACAATCAGTCTGAGTCCAAGTCACACAATCAGTCTGAGTCCAAGTCACACAATCAGTCTGAGTCCAACATAACGTCGAGTTCAGATCAGCTTTCATCGTCTTTCATGTAGAAAAAACTGCTTAAAAAACAGAGAAGTCACAAAAGAAAACCGCAAACGCTCAGAAGACGTGAAGAAAAATGAAAACACAAGTGACTGAGTCAAAACCCCCGAGACAACAACGAGGACAACAACAGCGAGGACAACAATGAGGACAACAACAACGAGGACAACAACAACGAGGACAACAACAACGAGGACAACAACAACGAGGACAACAACGAGGACAACAACAACGAGGACAGCAACGAGGACAACAACAACGAGGACAACAACGAGGACAAAAACAACGAGGACAACAACGAGGACAAAAACAACGAGGACAACAACAACGAGGACAACAACAACGAGGACAAACCCTTGCGACTGAGACAGAACCTTGTGGTCATGATGACCAGTCTGACCCCGGGTCCCTCACCGCTCACCTTCCATCACGTAGACCAGAGAGCCCACGTCGCCCTCCTTGATGATGCAGGCGTCTTTCCCATAATCCACCGGGTACATGCAGTCCACGATCTCCTGGATCTGAGACAGCTCCAGGTTCTTCATGAAGTCATTGTCCAAGATGGCGTCCTTTATCATCTCCTTGGACCTGAGAGGAGACGAGAGATCAGTCCAGCAGACAGCAGATCATTACTGATCTACGATCTCTACTTTAAACGTCTCACTGCAACAGGACGTAGATCTGCAGAGTCTCCAAAAATACTGTATGTCATCTAATCGCTAATTAAATAATGAAATTAAAAATAAAACTAATGCAACAACAACAGGCAGCTGGTGTGTAAAACAAACGTAATGTTGAACATATATAATGTATGTGCAGTTCATATGAACTACAATGACACAATGATATGAAATAAAGCATAAACGTGACTCCATAACTCTGAAGAGAACCAGAAAACAAACGTATTGATGTCGGATCAAGAAACAAACATTTAAAGGAGCTTTTACCGCCTGAGTCACATTTCTTCGTTTTCATGCTGCTGTCGACAGTTTGATTCACTACTTTAACATTTACTGACGTTTTCTCTGCTGCCTTCATCGTCTGTCTTCATCAGTTTAATGCCAGAGAGACGACCCACAGTGAAAACCACAGCCGGGGGGGGGGGGGGGGGGGGGGTTCAATATGACAATTTATCGTCTTTCATTGGAATCATTTAGTGATGAAGTCGTATTAACCAACACAACCTGGAATAGTCATCAAATGTAATCTTCTGTTTCATGTTCAGGATCCAAAGTGAATAAGAAGTGGACGTAGTCATCGGGACGTCACTCATTGGTTTGTGGACGTTTGGAGATCGTTTCTTTTATGGTCTGTTTGACTCTAAATGGACCATCATTTACTAAATGAACATCATGCTGTATTGAAGAAGACTTGAAACTAGAGATTGAGACCATAAACTCATGTTTACAATGTTTACTGAGGTAATAAATCAAGAGAGAAGTAGAGTCATTTTCTCATAGACTTCTATAGAACCAGAGGAGTCGCCCCCTGGTGGACACTAGAGAGAATGCAGCTTTAACACGTGAAGCATTGACTTCACTCTTTATAACGGGAGGTTGTCTCCTGGTGACACAAATCAGTTTTTTTGTCGCGCTGAACGACTTCTTTTTCAGGACGACGTTATGTTACAAAGGGAACGTTAGCTTTAAGGTATGTACGTTTAAACACTGAGGGACTCTGTGTTAAACATCGGTCTCATGGTCTTTATTGATTTGTAATACTCGGTCACTTCCTCTGAAGTGGATGTGTTGAACTCGTGTGTCCACCATGAAAAATGACTTCTTCTTTGGTTTCCTTTCATTATTGTTGGTCCTTATGTGGTTTCATTGATAAACTTGAACAACTTCATAGACTGGGAGAAGTTAGAAAAGTCAGAAATAGTCGGAGGCGGCCGATTGGTGGAAACATCCTCTGCTGTCTCTTTCCTGTCTGTCAGTTTGGACCAAATGAAATTCACGGTTGAAACATCATTTTTGTAAGCCGAGACGGCCGACTCTTCATCGTGAGGTGAGGAACGTTGGCATATAAGAGGAAAGAAAGACAGCTACCTCAGAATAGAGTGATTTTTATTTCCTCCAGTAGATGAGCGGATCTATTCGAGCTCTTATTGTGGTGAATCTGCAGAGGAAGACACACTTCAGCACAGCTTCAATATCTGCATGTAAATTGGACTCTGGAGGAAACTAACTTGAATGAAGACACATTGTGAGTGGATGGAGGGGGTGACGGAGTAGACCCTCGTGTTATTACTGCATGAGTCACAGGGGAGGAAGTGTGTGTGTGTGTGTGGGGGGGGGGGGGGGGGTAGAAGGAAAAACTAAAAGGAGGAAGGCAGATACATAAAATGAAGAAAGGAGAAAGTAAATTACAAGAAAGTGAGAGGAGGTAATTCCAAAAGAGAAAAACAAAGAGACACATGAGACAATGAGGAGAGAGGAGATAGAACACACGTAAACCAGAGAGAGGAAGATGTTCAGGAGAAAGAATACAAGACACAGAAGAATAGTAATAAAACACAAAGAGACCATGATGTTCTAGAAAGCATCGAGAGGAACCAGAGATCAGTAGAAACCTCATCATCAAGTACAAATGTTACTCCATGTAGAAACATCAGCATCGTGTCTGTGATATTTGGTATGTTTGAGGATTGAAGGACAGAACCTCCTCACTTCAGAACCAGATCTGTGACAGCTGACTCTCAGCTGATCATTAACTCGTCTGGAAATGCTTATGAAGCGTTACTGCAGACAGCAGGAGAGCTGGTGGGTGATGACAGCCCACACATACTGTAATACCTTTATTTATGTTTTCAAACAACACTCGCACACACACACACACACACACACACACTGCAGGACACTGACAGCAGCGACAAGTGGTGGGCTGGTAAATCAAACCCTGTCAGCTGCCTATGTAGAGCTGCGTGTGTGTGTGTGTGTGTGTGTGTGTGTGTGTGTGTGTGTGTGTGTGTGGGCACACACCACACGGATTAAAAACCAACACAGTGGTTGTTGTTGTTGCTGGCATGCACAGACAGAAACACACATTATAATATACTGAGCTCTGAGAAATGGATGCTAGCAAAAGGGCAAGTACATGTAAAGCAGTATTTTAAGCAGTACTCCATTGATATTGTATTTCACTTCTACAACGTGTGGGGCCTTGTGAATGAGTAGAAATGTCCCCAACACAAACATGATCATAATTAGTGCACATTCTAATTAACTACCAGAAACTCAACTAGAAATGTCCTCAATATGGAAGAAACTAGACAACTAATAATGCTTCAAATATCACTATAAGAAGAAGTTAAATTGTTAGAGGTACACATATGAATAGAGACTTCAATGCTAAGAGGAGAAACATCATCATGAAGAGTAGAAACAATTGCTAAAAAGTACAAAGTAGAAACATTGGTGCTACAACTACAAACAATGTGGCTACAGATGAAACAAAAACACTTCAGGTAGAAATATCATTGTTTCAACGAGAAACATTATCACTACCAGTAAAGACATCGGAGCTACGAGTAGAAACATTATCACTACCAGTAAAGACATCGGAGCTACGAGTAGAAACATTATCACTACCAGTAAAGACATCGGAGCTACGAGTAGAAACATTATCACTACCAGTAAAGACATCGGAGCTACGAGTAGAAACATTATCACTACCAGTAAAGACATCGGAGCTACGAGTAGAAACATTATCACTACCAGTAAAGACATCGGAGCTACGAGTAGAAACATTATCACTACCAGTAAAGACATCGGAGCTACGAGTAGAAACATTATCACTACCAGTAAAGACATCGGAGCTACGAGTAGAAACATTATCACTACCAGAAAAGACATCGGAGCTACGAGTAGAAACATTATCACTACCAGTAAAGACATCGGAGCTACGAGTAGAAACATTATCACTACCAGTAAAGACATCGGAGCTACGAGTAGAAACATTATCACTACCAGTAAAGACATCGGAGCTACGAGTAGAAACATTATCACTACCAGTAAAGACATCGGAGCTACGAGTAGAAACATTATCACTACCAGTAAAGACATCGGAGCTACGAGTAGAAACATTATCACTACCAGTAAAGACATCGGAGCTACGAGTAGAAACATTATCATTACCAGTAAAGACATCGGAGCTACGAGTAGAAACATTATCACTACCAGTAAAGACATCGGAGCTACGAGTAGAAACATTATCACTACCAGTAAAGACATCGGAGCTACGAGTAGTGTAGAGTTTATTTACAGAAAACTATTAAATCGTTCCAGAGAACAATGTGGTGATGACGACTTCTTTAGGTGCCAGTGAAATCTTCTGTCTTATATTTTATTCATGTTTCCATCCAAATTTTTTAAAATCCATAATGCAAAGCGCAACGAATTTATTTTTCATTTCTGTCAATGACTCAGAATCAGACATGAATAAATCAATCATATATAAATAATCAGCCATGTTGTGGCTCCATATGTGGATATTTAAACGGATGTTCTGTGATTCTAACATGAAGAAGAACAGCAGTGGTCCATCCTGATGTCATCAGGCTCAGAGACACATTATCATATTCATATGTGGATAAATAAAGATCTGTGACAGCAGCAGCTGGTTCCTCCTCAGCAGAGCCGAGCTGCTGCCTGGACCCTCTGTCACAGAGAAAGGAACAGTCTTTACACCTGTCCACCTGTTCACCTGTTTACCTGTTTACCTGGTCACCTGTTTACCTGGTCACCTGTTTATCTGTTCACCTGTTCACCTGTTCACCTGTTTACCTGTTTACCTGGTCACCTGTTTACCTGGTCACCTGTTTATCGGTTTATCTGTTCACATGGTCACATGGTCACATGGTCACCTGTTCACCTGTGTGTCTGTTCACCTGAAACAAGTATCTAATTATAAAAATTGTAGCAAATTGAACTCTGTCAATCAACTGATTTTATCGTTTCAGCTCAGCAGAGAATTTTAAATATTAAATGTCTTTTACCACCTGCTTCTCCAGCCGTTCTTAAACTTCCACAGAATACGACTAAATAATATACAAAATGAATATGAAGTGCATCATATGTAAATCAGACTGGTTTTGATCATTTTTAAGAAGACGACCTTGTACATAATTCAGATACAATGTTAAAATGAAACATTACTTT
Organism: Leptoclinus maculatus; assembly: GCA_032191485.1. Lineage (NCBI taxonomy): Eukaryota > Metazoa > Chordata > Actinopteri > Perciformes > Stichaeidae > Leptoclinus > Leptoclinus maculatus. The sequence continues at coordinate 244,852 of JAVDOI010000145.1, forward strand.
TAAAGCAGTTTGACTAACAATGGAATAAAGCCTCGAACACTTTGTTTCAGAGACAAAAATCAAATTCAAAGTATCTGACAGAAGAGATTCTCCACAAAGAAGAGGAAACACACGGTTCTCTTCTGCACCACCTGTGTCGTTGGACCGATGGGAGCGTTAACGTTTGAACGTTAGAATCTGCCCGCTGGAGTTCTGCTGGCAGCCTCCACTTGTCTGGCTGCTTTTAATGAGACTTTCACTACGGCTGAGTTCAAAACGTAGAAAACATTTCCATCAGAACAGACAGGTTTTCCTGAGCGGAGCCTCGTGGGCATCCAGCACCACACGGTCTCCTCTAAACACCACCGAAGAAGAATTCTACCTCAAGAGACTGTCACACACAATGACAACATCCAGTTAAACATTTTGAAATGTTTATGTTGAGTTTGTGTCTCCTGCTGTTTAGTATCCAGCTTGTGATCAGGTTCTCGTGTGACATCACATCCTGGTTTTCAGAAACCATGTAAACAGGGACCCGAATAACCCAAAACCAGCCTGTTCACCAGCCTCACAATGAAGAGACAGCGGAGGCTGTTTCCACCAATCAGCAGCCTCAGACTATTTCTGACTTTTCTAACTAGTAGTTTGCCAATGAAACCACATTGGAAGGACCAACAATAATGAAACGAAACCAAAGAAGAAGTCATGGACTTCTATAAAGAGCCACAGCCTCCATCGACCTTTAGTCATAAACCATAAATAAATTCAAATAGTTGGTTGTAACAAAGTCCTCCTCTGTAAAGATGGAAGTCAACAAGAGACGTAGTGACGTCTCATTGGCTTAAGCCTCTATTTCTGCATTTTAGTCGTCGCCATCTTGTTTTTTTTGCAACCAGTGAACAGGAAGTGACCATATCTGGACTGAGGAGGAGTGACGTAGAGACGCCGTATACGTCTCTGGTAGAGACCTGTCAATCACTGTGTAGCCCCGCCCCTAAAGCATCCCCTGCTTTATGGTCTGTTTGACTCTAAATGGACCATAATGTACTAAATGAACATCATGCTGTATTGAAGAAGACTTGAAACTAGAGATTGAGACCATAAACTCATGTTTACAATGTTTACTGAGGTAATAAATCAAGAGAGAAGTAGAGTCATTTTCTATAGACTTCTATAGAACCAGAGGAGTCGCCCCCTGGTGGACACTAGAGAGAATGCAGCTTTAACACATGAAGCTTACTGCCTGATATTGACACTAACTTTAAAAGAGTCAATGTAACTGAGGCCACAAGTCGAAATGTAAAAATCATCATTACATCACCGCTACGAGTAAAAAAACTATATTGAGCGACAACTAGAACTATATGAACATTAAGTGTTTACGAACTTTACCTTCAGACACCAACCAATAATTAGATTTAATCTGTGAGAACAAAGTTTATCTTTCAAAAGGAATTAAATCTTCAGAGAGATCAGAGGAAAATAACAAAGCTGAGATCAGCGTCACAATCTATTTATTAATGATAAATTTAACACATATTTTAAATCTAAACGGTTCATTTCTTACCTAAAATAAACATAAAAAGTATGAACAGTTGTGGGTTTGGCTGTCCGGCCACTGGAGCATTCTAAACCATCACTAACTGAAGTCTCTTGACGGATTGGAGGCAAAGAAATCTGAAAACTTGGACCAACAAAACCTGGACTAACCGGACCGACTGAAGAAGACTCACTGCACTTTATGAACATTTCAGGACATGAAGTGGACTCACTGTGGGCTCTTGGGGTAGAAGGCCAGGGTGACGTGGCTGAGGTCGGTAATGTCGATGGCCGTGGGCTCGGCGGAGATGGCCTGCCGTTTGCTGCGGTGCTGGTCCGGCTGTAGGACGAGGTTCTGCTGCTGGGCCTGGACCTGCTGGGCCGTGGCGGGCCGGAGAACGGACCGGTACTTGTCCAGTTCGTTCTGCAGCCGCTGGATCAGCTCGTCCTTCTGATCCAGCTCCAGCTCCAGCTCGTCGATCAGGGTGTCGCGCTGCCGCAGCTCCTCGATCTTCTCCTGCAGAGCATATTGAAGGTCCCGCAAGGTGCCCATTGGTTCTCTGGAGGGGGGGTTCTCAGGGTTCCTCTATAGTCTTCAGGGTTCCTCTGGGGTCCCCAGATGCCCTCTGGATCTGGAGGGTCTCTATAGGGTTCCTCAATGTACTTAACCCTTAGGATCCTCAAGGTCTTCAAACGTCCGCAGATTGCCTCAGGGTTCCTTCAGATTCCTTAGTGACCTCTTGATTTCTTAATTTTCTAGGACTTGTAAAGATACTTAAGTTTTCCAGGGTCCTGTAGGTCCCTCCAGGATTCCTTAGGGGAGTCTCAGGGTCAAGATTTATAACAAACCTCAGAGATTCCTAAAGGGTCTTCAAGTACCTTGGAGTTCTTCTGTGGTTTCTCAGAGTATTTATATATTTCCTCCTGGGGTTCCTTTAGATACTTCAGAGCTTCTCCAGATTTTCTGAAGTCCCAACATTTCCTCAGTGTCCTCGGAGTACCTCTTAAATAAAAGTAGGGTTCTTATGGTGTTCATGGGTTCTTTGGAGTCTCCTCCTGGGTTCCTCCAGATACTCAGCAGACCTCAGGTTTCTGGTGGATTGCTCTAGAGCTTCTCAGAAAGCTTTTCAAGGTTCCTCCAGGGTTGCTGGTTTTGTTTAAGCAATAGCCAGAGACAATCTAAGGTTTTTTTCCTGGGTCCTCTTTATAATCCTTAGAGTTTTTGAGGCACCTCAAGGTTCCCCAGGGTTCCTCTAGATGGTTCTGCTCCGTCCGCCAGATAAAATATGTGATTTTAGATGTTAGAGACAAGAAACTGGAAAACTAGTGGGGAGAAGTCTGTAGAACAAGAGGAAGTATCTGGTCCTCAGGGTTCCTCCTTCCTCTAAATTAAAATCTGATTTGAAGGCGATGAAGTGGAACACTGCAGTAGATGTGGAACATTTCTTCTCCTCCAGGAAATACGGCCAGAAGCAGCCGGTTCACTTTCAGTCTTGAGGGTAAACTTGATGATGAGAAGTACTTTCAAAGCAAAGTGAGTCAAACTAAATTGAAAGTGAGATTAAAAACACATCCACAGGTTCATATCTGACGTATGAAAGAGAAACACGGATTATAATCCAGGTTGAAATTCCTCAAATGATTTTAAAAACCTCCAGGAGGATCCAGGAGATCCAGAGGAACATTCACAGGTTTGAAGCCTCGTGAAGACCCGTCAGGTAAAATAAATGAACGTGTTTTAGAGAAAAGTGAGAAGAGTGAAAAACCAGCGTCAGCATCCAGAACACGGACCTCACGTCACGGAGACCGGCAGCGAGGATCCGGATCCAGCGGAGATGAAATCCTGCAGCTCTCACGTGAGTTTCCGTCTCAGTCTGGAAGGAAATCCGGAGAAATAAAACCGTGCAGCTCCGGTGAAGCGGAACGGAAGATCCGGGAGATCCGCTCCGGTTCAACCGGCGTCATTAGTTTCATTAGTTTAACGAGCAGCGGGAGGTTTAACGGGGGAGTCACACCGGGAGACCGGGACTCTACCGGTGCGTCCGAAAGTTGGTCTGCCTCAACTCCTCCTCCTCCTCCTCCTCTTCCACCTCCATCAATCTATCAATCTATCGATGCTGCTCTTCATCTTTTGGTTTTTAGTTAAAGCTCAGAAACATAAATCTGTTGAACCAGAACATCTTTGAGTCCGTTTTGAAGATTGTATTTAATGATTCATTATAATATTTGATTTCCTGACTGCACGTTTTATTTGTGTTTGTTTGTCAGCAGATCAAAACATGTGAGAACATCAAGAGGATCAATATGTATATATATAATATATATATATATATACAGTATATATATATATATTATATATCTGAGTATCAGGGCCGGATTTAAACCCTCAGGGACCCGTCTGGCCCTCTTTGTTCCTTCCTTCCTCTTTCTGTGTAAATGTGACCTTTCATAGTTCCTCACAGCAGCTTCACTATGAACCAATCAGGTTGAAGCTGGAAATAAACAAACCAGCATCACTGAAGTAGAACCGGTTCACCATCAACACCAAATGAAGATTGAGATGGGAGCCTCAGACTGAAGTTTCCTGTCTGCTGGTTTGTATTTAGTTTGATGGTTTGTGATCGTCTGATTCAGATATGAAATCAATATGCAGCATTTACCCAGAACATGATATCAGATCCTTAAATCAGTTCATTGTCCTTCAACAAACTGAGCATTTAACAAACAAACAGAAACGTATTGTTCTTTTGAAACATTGATACTTCTGAACATTAATAGATTTAACCAGCAGTGAAATAACCAATGACTGAACAATATGTAGCTATACAAATGTCTTTTTTCTTAAACTATTGATTCTTGGTGACACTGAAAAGAGTACAGACTACAAAGAGACAGAAAACTACAAAGAGACAGAAAACTACAAAGAGACTCATATCGACTACAAAGAGACAGAAAACTACAAAGAGACTCATATGGACTACAAAGAGACAGAAAACTACAAAGAGACTCATATGGACTACAAAGAGACAGAAAACTACAAAGAGACTCATATGGACTACAAAGAGACAGAAAACTACAAATAGACTCATATCGACTACAAAGAGACATAAAACTACAAAGAGACTCATATCGACTACAAAGAGACATAAAACTACAAAGAGACTCATATGGACTACAAAGAGACAGAAAACTACAAATAGACTCATATCGACTACAAAGAGACAGAAAACTACAAAGAGACTCATATGGACTACAAAGAGACAGAAAACTACAAAGAGACTCATATGGACTACAAAGAGACAGAAAACTACAAATAGACTCATATCGACTACAAAGAGACAGAAAACTACAAAGAGACTCATATGGACTACAAAGAGACAGAAAACTACAAATAGACTCATATCGACTACAAAGAGACATAAAACTACAAAGAGACTCATATCGACTACAAAGAGACAGAAAACTACAAAGAGACTCATATGGACTACAAAGAGACAGAAAACTACAAATAGACTCATATCGACTACAAAGAGACAGAAAACTACAAAGAGACTCATATCGACTACAAAGAGACAGAAAACTACAAAGAGACTCATATGGACTACAAAGAGACAGAAAACTACAAAGAGACTCATATGGACTACAAAGAGACAGAAAACTACAAAGAGACTCATATGGACTACAAAGAGACAGAAAACTACAAAT